>WOGN01002599.1:0-16451 GCA_015342105.1 Leptinotarsa texana
ATTTATATATTTCCTTCAGAAGGAAAAATGTGAAAGAAATGTGAAACCAGTTGGATCCCATTGAAATCAAAACTTAATGTGTTCTTTGAAATCCTCAAGTATAAATTCCTAAGTTACAAGAGACTTGATTTTTTGTACTTCCTTATATTATATAGAATGAACAATGTAAATATCTTGATTTGGAAACTTGATACGTTCTTTGAAATTATTGAGTATCCGTCTGTCTGAGTTACAAGAGAGTTGATTTGTTAGAATTCCCTTCAGGAAGTGAAATGTGGAAAGCTTGATTTGGAAGTAATCGAATCTCCTTAAAATCAAAACTTGACGTGTTCTTTGGAATTCTTAAGTAGTTATTCGAATCGAAAGTTGATCTTTGATTGTCCGGTTTTCTCAGTTACAGGAGAGTAACCATTTTTATTGGAATCGCCTTCAGAAGGAAAAATGGGTAAAGCTGGATATGAAACCTATTGGATCTTCTTGGAATCAAAATTGGATATGTTTTTCGGAATGTTTGAGTGTCTGTCTGTCTGAGTTACAGAAGAATTGAATTTTTGTTGGAATCCTCTTCAGAAGAAATGTAGAAAGCTGGATTCAGAACCGATTGGAACCCCTTGAAATCGTAACTTAACGTGTTTTTACTTAATTGTCAAGTGTTCTACTCTCGAATTTTTGGTGTAACCTCCTCCATATTACATGGGAAAAACAATGTAAAAAAACTGGATTCAGAACCATTTGGATCCCTTGGAATCAAAATCTGGTGGTTTCTTTGAAATCCTCAAGTATCCGTCTCTAACTTACAGAAGAGTTGAATTTTTGTTGGAACTCCCTTCATATTACATCGAAGGATAAATGTAAAAAGCTAGATTTGAAATCCAGTGAAATGAAATGTTCCTGAGATTATTCTGCATTTGCTTTAAAATCCCCAATTTTCATGATGCAAATTAAGTCAAATTGGAAGGTAATGGATACATTTTATTTATACCATTATTAGGTTTGAGCAATCTCAGAATTTGGGGATTTGTATTAAAATTCATAAACTTTTTTGTGACAGAGGGAAATGAAGGTTGTTTCAGTTATTCAACAATTTTTTGAAACTGACAAGAATTTTAGTTGAAACTACAAAACAATGAATAAACTCACACTAATCAATCATTTTGTCCTAAAGTTCATGGTTTTCTACGATATACATTTGAAAGCACTACGTTTCATCATATAATAATCATTCATAGTGACCATGACATTCAGCAAGAGAGGATTTTAATTTAAAAAAATTCTAAAGAATACACTGAGACTGATTTTTTCATGCAGCGCTATGTTTTGAGTGATTGATGTTGGCAACAACTATGTAATCATATCACTATCGATATACTGTATGATGAATATTAACATTGCTTTCAATCAGTTGTAGATGTAGTAGGATTCAGTTCTAAACCTACAGTTCTAATCGAAAAATTTCGTAGAATAAAATAATAATTTTCATATTCAAAAGCTCGCTGTAAACATGTTTTACGGTTGAAACCATTAGAGAGATATTCCACTTGGAAAGATATTCGTACACATTACTTATTGACGTGATATATCAAAGACCGAGGACCCTTTGTAACCCACTTCGAAGAAAAAATGAGATATAAAGGCGAACAATGTGGAAAAAAGTGTCCTTTGATGTCTGTCAAATAAATTGGGCGACCCACATTCTCGGTGGTTACAGTAATGCCATTGAGGCCGTATCACAATTGGAAAAGATCATAATCGACAATGTCCTGGACAAAGAAATCTGTCTGAGACGAACAGGAAAATATATCGAGACGGAGAAAATCATTGTATGTTCAGGTCAATAAGAAAAGTTCGATTAAGTGCTGGTTTTTTCGCACATCTTGGGTGTTAAAGGGTGATTCATTAGAACGTTTCAAGAATACAGAGATATAGGGCGTTTAATTTCAAAAAATAAAACAGTATTTATAAAATATCATAAAAATCCTTACACTGATTTGGTTAAAGTTTGCTACAATTATTTGAAGTAATAAGACGCTTATTTGGCTCGAACTAGATTGAAATTATTAGGTTCAGTGGCGTCTCAGTGGGCATCCCAGCCAACATTATTGAGAAAAAAAACGCCCCTGACTTTTTTTGTAGTCAAAATCAAGAGTTCTTAATAAACAATTTCGACCTTAATGTAAATGAGCAGCATGTCCTCCTTGTCATAGAATAAACAACTGCAATCGATTTGTCATTGATTGTTCGACACATTCAAAAACACCTGGAGTATTTATGATATTGCAATTGTCAATTATGCGATTTCTCAAGTAATCCTGAGTACCGAAGTAAATACCGAGTATGGTGTACCACAAGGAACCTTTCTAGGTCCTATTCTTTTTAGTATATATATAAATGGTTCATTTGCGCTAGAGAGTGGTGGGGATATTTTAGGATTTGCTGATTACACAGCCATATTATATGAAGACGAGAGCTGGATTTCTCTTAAGGAAAAAGGAGAAAAAGGCTTTAGTCGTATTAAAACCTGGTTAGAACACAAACTCCTTACAGTAAATTCAGAAAAAACGAATTACATGACATTCACGTGTAACAAATCAAAACACATTTTCTTTAACAATTCAGAGAAATCAGTCAATCAGTAGAAAAAATCAAATATTTGGGCGTTTTCTTCGATTGTCATTAAAAGTGGAATCACCATATCACTTATATTATTAAAAAACTACAAACAATATTATACAGATTGAAATATTTGAAAATATACTGAAATATGGCCAGCTGAAAACCTTGTACCACGCCTTGGTAGAAAGTCATTTGAGAACGCACCTTAAGCCTCTTAAAACCATTCAAAAAAGAATTCTGAGAATAATGCTGTCAAATAACAACAGATATCTTTCAGACCAGCTTTTTAGTGGACCCAAAAATAAATCTTTTCCTTTTCAATCTCAAATTGTTAACTATAACATACCTATCATCTAAATTGTAATTTTTATTTTCACAGATCTGGGATTCTTCTGAGCAGTCTTCGATAGCGCTACCAAACAAATATAAATCAAAATATTGACATTCGAAAGCCATATTATTTGTTTTGATTATTCCATTCCGTATCTCGGTTAGGTACACAAAGAATCCTCAAATAAATATTCTTCTTTTGTTCAGTTACATAATCCATTTTCAAAGAGTAATGTTATTAAGTCAGAAAATTCATTTTTACCATGTGAAATCAAGTTAGAAGTTAGACATAGAGAAAGCTCACCTCATCAGAGAAGTCGGAGTGGAAGATTGCCAGTCATCGGTTTTGAGTTATATTGATGGTTCCAAAGAATATGATTTCCATATCAAATCACATCAAAAATATATGAGGGTATGAAAGACGGATTAATGACAATTGGTATATTTCTCGATCTCTCCAAGGCATTCGATACAGTCAATCATGAACTGCTTCTAGGTGCCTTGGAGGAATTAGGATTTAGGGGTATCGTGCTCAAATTATTCAGAAAGTACTTATCAAATAGGAAACAGTCAGTACAAATTAAAGACAAAATAAGCACTCAACAAACAATCACACGTGGAGTACCACAAGGTACCGTCTTAGGACCCATTCTCTTCACTATTTATGTAAATAAACTATTTACCCTGAAGTGTGGAGGAGAAATCTACAGCTTTGCTGACGACACAGTTGTGTTATACAAAGATGATTCATGGAACAACCTGAAAAGCAAAATCGAGTTAGATTTTGAAAGTGTGTTGAAATGGTTTGACCAGAATTACCTCACAGTAAACTATGACAAGACCAAGTTTATGCCATTTGCCATCTACAAAAACAATTTACCTCAGTATAAAACGATTTTAATTCAGAGAAATAATACAATCGAACTTATTCATTCCACAATTAGTTTCAAATATTTGGGAATAACATTAGATCGACACTTAAGATGGGATATACACGCTCAGAATATCGTTAATACTCTAAGGTACATGCTCCCAAAATTCAAATATTTGGTGAAAATATTAAATACTCACCATATGAAGGTTCTGTACCACGCATCAATAGAATCAAGATCACAATATGGGATATTAGGGTGGGGAGGCATAGCAGATATCCACCTAAAAAAATTAAAATTTTGCAAAAAAGATTCCTAAAAATAATATTCAAGAGACCATATAGGTATCCTACAGACGAATTATATAAAGAATCGAAATGCTTCGATTTGAAACAATCATTTTTTTATAGCATTTTAGTTAACCTATATAGAAACAAACACGAACTGAAAACACTAGAACATAGATACACAACAAGACAAAAAAGCAATTCTGATATTCGTACGAAATCCTCAAAAAAAGCGGTAGGACAACGATGTTATACTTACCTCGCACCTCGGGTTTTCAACTTCTTACATGAAAGTTTGAAGGATCTCATCACTCACATCAACTCTATCACTTTAATCAGAAAAAAACTAAAATCGTACACATTTAATCTAGACATTAAAGTAATTCATGATATATTAAGAGTACAGAACAATTAGCTAAAAATCAAAGGGTTATTTCCCATATGTTGACTACAATATTGGAAAAATTATAAATACCCCTACATCAAACAACAAAATTTATGAATAAACAGAAAAAAACCCCACGCACAACCTAGATTTCTGTGGGTCTCTCTGTTTATTCATGGAAATCATCATAGAAACTGATATCCATTATTATACTTAGAATGATACAGAAATTTATATTCACAACAATAAGCTATTAGTACTATTACATTGTTAATATAATATTGTCGAACTTAGGAGTGTTCTCTATATGCATCATCATCATTATTGTTTTACTTTACACATTTTAACTATCTGCCCACGCACAAGTTTTACTTTTGTTTGTTTTACTTTTATTCTCCATTGTTATATGTGCCAAGTCACTTGAACATCTCCCGTAAAAGTATCTATAAAAGATAGACCATCATCTTTTCTTCTATGTTCCAGACTACCAAGGTTACAAGTTTTGTTCGTGTCTCCAATCAGGTGGATAGCTTATTTTTGGAAGGAATACAGCAGCAGAAGGAATACAGCAACAGTACTTCAAAGACGATCTGATCTGAGCTTCATAAAGCATCAAAATTTGCTGAGGTGTGTACAATTTTCTGGTTTGGAACCAGAAGCTTTCGACAAGCAGCCTTTGCAACTCCACCAACATGATTTAGCCAAGACAAATTGGCGTCCATTTTAATCCCCAATAAACGTATCGAAGTAGAAAGTGGAATTGTCTGATCTGACATCATCATATCCGATTCGGAGACATTTATCTTTTTGGAGAAAACCGTTGCCTTCATTTTTGTGACGTTGATTGAACCTGATCGTTTTCACCCCAATTCGAAATTACTTCTAGATCCTCATTGAGATAGGCAACTTCATGCTGCTGGTGAAGGTGGGCATCCGCTACCGATATCCTTGAATCGAAATAAAATGAAGAGACAAGTGTGCTGTCGTCAGCAAAGCAACATGTTGAATTCTTTTTGTTTTCAAATAAGTCATTGATATTCAATAAAAAGACGGTTAGAGACAAAATGAATCCCTGGGGAACACCAGCGTTGATGATAAAAGTATTCGAAAGATATCCATCGACGGTCACTTGCAGGGAAGCTTGCAGGGAAGCACTTTCAGGAAGCTGAAGACCCATACAGGAAAATAATCCGACAAGCCATGTCATTGAAATTTGGCCAAACTCTCATGCCACACATGGTTGATGGCTTTTGAAATAGAAATCGCAAGAGCTCTTGACTATTCGTATTTCTTGATTGCGTGATTCCAAATATGGATGACATACGATAGAAGGTCACCTAATTAACTTCCTTTCCGGAAGCTTTCCAAATATTCAACTATATGGTTGTTCACTGTTTTCTTCATTATTTTTGTTATTACTGATAGAAAAGCGACTGGGATATGAAGAAAATCGAGAGTCTTGATATGAATCCAAAAGATAATTCTATTGGATATAGCACTCAAAAGAGGCAAACCATAGAAATGCATTTCGACCTTTCTTCTGCCTTTTGGTACAGCTAAGTCCAAGGAAGAGCAATATTTTTGGTTGCCGAGATAAGTACGAAAGCACGGGGCCTTCAGCAGAAGCTAGCTGAACAATTATGATTTCGGATAATAGATCTTGTGTTCATAAGAATACTACGAAACTGTGTGATATCCGGGTCCATGAAATCATTCAGATATAAAAAATATTGAGTGTCTTGATTGAAATCCAAGAGACGATTTTATTAGAGATAGCACCCAACAGCAGGCAAATCATAGACACCATTATCAGTTCGCGAAAGTTTCGACTTCAAAAAAGTGTTAATGAATTATTCGTTAGGTAATATGAACGAACTGGAGGTTACATCTTTCTCAACAACAAAAATGCTTGGTCTCACTGTAGATCACAGACTTACATGGAATCCACATATTGACCTGCTCTGCGATAAATTGAGAATTCTCACTCTTGTTGGTTTGCATATATATGAATTATGTATTTATGTATTCAAAAATATATCTTCGTTTGAAGTTATTGGTAACTGCAGCACATCGAACCGCACTTTTTCATCTATACCTTGGCCTAAAATTTTTCAATAAGTTGGACAGCACAATAAGAGACCCGCCTAATATGTCGATTTTCGCAGCATGATTGAAAGCCTATCTCATCAAAAAAACTGCTCTACCATGAATGAATTTTTTTCAAATCAATAACTCTTTACTCTAGCCGGACAGCCATTATTAAACAATCTACCATTTCATATGTTGGACTATAAATGTTTCTTAATTTGTATTGTACTATTTTTTAATATGCATTTTTTTATTTTATTTTGTGTTGTATTATGTTTATTTGTGTTTTACACGCTAAGGACGTCTTCTTTGTTACTGTGTGCTATTTTGTGAGAGGAATTTTATATTTTTCAACAAAAGAAGTTGATAAATATTATAACTATTATGTCATTGATAATGTTGTTCGTAGGAGTGCAACAGCTGGTTAACGAAAAAACAGATTTTTAACAGATTTTTTTTAAACAGAATATCAAACTCGTTTTTTGTGTGAAATTGAGGAATAGAAGAACATTATGGAATTATATCAACGACATGAGAAGGTGAACTGAATTCCCATCGAACAAAGTTTCATTTTGCATCCCATACATAGCAAAATCTCGGGAGTTTCAGAACTGCGTTCGAGATATTTTGGAATCCTAGTCATCGTCATCAAACAGACAGCAACGTTAATTACTCGATGCTTCATTGTTTACAGTCAACATGCACGAGTGTAAATTAAATCAGAAAGTTCAAACACAAAAGTAGAATGTGTTTGTAAGTATTTGCTCCACGTAAATAGGACAATAAATGAACATTTTGTAGCATGTAGCACAGAATCAGCAAATGCTCATTACTTTCAGAGTTACACGCGAGTTTGAGGAGTTGCGAGAGTTATTTTGTGTTGGTTGAAAGTTCAGTTTATAACTTGGTTGCTGAGGGAAGAACAAACCCTACTCTCTTCAAATGTTGACTTTACTTATACGTGGACTCTTCAATAAATAAGGTGAACGTTCAAATTTCGCGGGCTAGGCACATTCTATTCTATATATATATATATATGTATTTTCGGAAATCGGTAAAAAGACAAGATGATTGTATTTTCATTTTTTATCCATATACCAATTTTTTGCTCTCTAGTGAAAATATAGTTTTTTTAAAGTTTTTCAAAAATTTTACATTTGCCGATTTCTCAAATTCAGCCAAACATCAACAAAGTTAGTGCTTCATGCCTAACTTATCTTTCCAACGCATTTTTATTACCAATTGCAATTCTAAATACAACTTATTACGCAAAAATTTAAAACACCAGAAAAAAGTATGCCAAAAATGATGCAAAGTTGATACAGTTTTTAAAAACAGATGAATATTTCACTTTATTTCAACTTTTTGGGAAATAGCTTGATACATAAGCATAATTAAAAAACAATATCAATGAAAAGTCGATAATTTATTCTTTACTGCACTTTTCAAACAGTCAAACTTTGATTTATTAATTACGAAAAATATCTGCTTTTCTGAACATTTTTTGGAAAAAATATCAAATTTGACATTCAGATAATTGTACCAGAATTGTACCAGATAATCTGGTACAATTCAGGTTCTTCTTGTGGATCAGGCAGTTCAGCAGTAATGATATTATCGATTTGAGTTGGAAGAATTTTTTTCTCCAACCAAATCAGGATATGAGCATGTGGAAGGCCTCTTTTTTGCCATTCGACGGAATACGATGAGATCCATAAAACATTTCAATTTCTGTCTGAAAACTCTCGCTGTTAGGTCGTGCCGATGAGATGACTGTTGTTCAGGCAAAACTAGATTTTTTATTTCGGGCCATGCTGGATTGCAAGTGAATGTGTGGAAAAGATCTGGACGTCCATATTTGCGAACAAAAGTCGTAGCATCCTGAGCATATTCATGCATATGTCTCGGACTTCCAGTGTACGAAGCTGGAAGTATGACCATCATTCGCAATTGTATTCCGCAAATGGATGTATTCGAAGATGATTGTGGATACTAACAATCAAAACGTCGTGTAGTAACTTGGTTTGGCATCTTTCAATTTTTAATTTTCATTTCTTGTTAATACATTTTTAATTTTCAGCTCGTGTTAATAGTTCAATTTTACTTGTATGCTGTTTCATTGTAATTTCAGTTCTTTGCTTGATAAAATTGTAATTTCATCATCTAATCTTTTTTAACTTTCTTTCAGAAATTTCAAATCAATTTATATCATATTAGACAATGGAAGTCCAAAACGATGAAATAAACCACGAAACATTGTCAACTACCTTTAAACAAAAGAATGCTGTTGAAATTTCATTATATTCAACTCATATGTTCACCCCAGAATCAAAACGATAGTCATCTGAGTGGAGAGCAACTGGTGATTCTCCTCTAAAGAGCCCAAAAGCACAACAATCGGATGCATAGGTTATGACCTTGATATTTTGGAATGTGCGTGTTATAATATTCATCGACTATCTGGAGAAGAAAAATACAGTGAATATCATATATTTTCATTGAATCGTTTGAGGGCCAAAATTGCAAAGAAACGACCGCATATCGCAAATAATATTTTTTTTTCATCAAGAACATGCACAGTGTCATAATTCAAACAAAACAATGGCAAAACAACATGAACTGAACTTTGACTACTGGCTGTTCGCAGACCTCAAAAAAATGGTGAGAAATTTCGCTCGAATGAAAAGGTTATTGCTGAAACTGAGGCTTATTTTGAGGCAAAAGATGAATCTCACTACAAATGTGATATTGAAATATTAGAGTGGCGCTGGAATGATTGTGTGACTTTTGATGGAGATTGCGTTGATTATTAAAGCCGATTTTGAACAAAAAATACATTTCATTTCGTAATCCCGGAACTTTTTAGTCCAGGTGTTGAATCATTGTGACTTGAAATAAAGATGAATTGATAAATGGGTTGAAGAATTGAAAAATGAAATGATGGTGGTGAATGACGGAAAAATGCAAAAATTTCGACAATAGATCAGCAAAATGGAATGCAATCGGAGATAAAATATTACCTACATAAAGGCAAGCTACTCGATAATCTGTCAGATATTCTTGATGGATGGTTTCTCAGAATTCTTCAGTGGTTCTTATATAGTATAAACATCAAGTGACCATGTGAACAATAGTAGTGATACTCCCAGCCTAGTAATGAAAAACTTTGGTATTGAAGATGTTTATCATACTCTGAAAAATTGAAGCCTGAATTTACTGCGGGACTTAATTATATTCCAGCATTCGCCATTAAAGATTGTGACTCAGCTCTGGTTGAACCACTAACAACTCTAATCAATATATGTCTGAAAACAATCAACTGTACCATCAATATGGAAAATGTCGAAAGTTTACCCAATTTTCAAAAAAGGAGATAAAAGTGAGATGAAAAATTACAGACCACTTTCTATCATATGCAACTTTTGTAAAGTGTTTGAGATGCTTCTTGAGAAGACAATCCATTGTTATGTCAGCAATATTATTAGCCTCAATCAACATGGTTTCATGAAAGGACGTTCAACCATAACCAATCTTGTAATGTATTGCGGAGTCTATTGATTGTCAGTCTCAGACTGATGTGATCTACACTGATGTTTCTAAAGCGTTCGACAGACTTGACCGTAGTATCCTGCTCAACAAGTTTTTGACTTCTGGGGTATTCAATGACTCTCTTCAAATCGTATTTTCACAACAGTAAGCAGTACGTCCAACTTAATGGCCCCAAGTCTGTCGAATATGTAACCACATCTGGTACACCACAAGGATCAAACCTAGGACCCCTACTGTTCCATATGCTCATTATTGATATCGGAGCTGACATGGATGTCAATTTCCTTTTATATGCAGATTACTTGAAACTCTATCACAATATAACATGTTCTAATGATTGCGAACGTCTCGTCCTGAATTTTAATTATCCAAATGTACTATAATGTCTCACTCACTGAAAACGAATTTGACATTACACAACTATGTCATAAACAATCAAGTTCTGGAGCGTCCTGACATACTCACTGATCTAGGTGTTACTTTCGATTCATTCCTCTTTTTCAAAAGATGGTCATCTAGGAATAGTGTCACATTTTATCCCAAAACTCCGCCTACAAATGTAATGAAAAAATCTTCAATTTATACAATGTGCGATACCTCTAATTCTGTTAGCCATATCCTAGATATATTCAACTGCCAGATTATACTAATCAAAATACATATCTTAGCTAACTGAAATTTCTGTTTTGAATTTTTTTATACAGATTCGCAAATTATATTATGTAAGTTCATATTTGTAAATGCCACTGTTTCTCCCTATTCTCATCATCAGCATCAAAAAACCGACACATAAACGTCAAAGAGAATAACACTTTCGAAGAGCTTTCTATGTATGAAAACTATTCAACTTCTATTCATTTTCTATGGTGCAATCTCAGTGCAATCTCAAACCAATTGCTAGTCTAACTTCTGCCGGATTTTCTACACATTTGTACACAATTCATATTGCCATCAATGTCAACTGCAGAAGGTCTCCTGTGGTTCCGACTGACACTAGATCTTTCCTTTGATTTTAAATGCTCTCTCTGGATCTAGTTTCTCGAATCCAAGTCATGCATGGTTTCAATCCGGAGAAAATTGATAACAGTGGCGTAACTTGCTCATCGGGTGAATTTCCGATGGAATATTCAAAATTTCAAATCTATCATCTAGCTGTTATCAATCTAGTGATGTTTATGGAATCAACATAAATGAAACAATTATTCTCATTTTTGAATATCACTATCTCCTCACCAATATGGATTTACAAACAACAAAAGCAATGAAACGGCATTGAATGATTTTCAAGAGAATTTAAAACTGCCCTAATTGGGAAAATTCAGATCGATTGATCATTTATTGATTGCAGAGTGTAGTCATTTGAAATACTTGAAGTCACCCTCTAAAAATTCAGCAAGGAATTCCTCAGGGTTGAACACTGGGCCTTGTATTATTTCTGATATATGCGAATGCTTTAATCAACTCTTTCAATGATAATGATGTATTTATGAGAGAAAATGGGTAGATTACTGATGATTGGAAACTTTATCAAACAGAAAATACTTTTATTTTCCCTTCTGAAGGTATGAGGATGCTAACGAAAAAACAATATCTATATCATATTTTTTCTCCGAATATTGATGTTATGCACATCTGTCCTATATATAACTTTTCTATATGAGTATTTTATAGTAAAAAGTGAAGGCATGTGAGTTGCGTCTGTTATTCATACTCAACCATCTCGCGTCTTTTAGCTTATGGAAAATTCTTTCTCTCCTCCTGATGTGATACATCATTCGAAGACAACAATTTTGAACTTTTTGGATTCGACGTATGTCACTACAATTTATCCATGAACCATACACAATATCACAGTGATTGAAATGGGACAATATCATAGTATCGCTCAACATTTTCTTTACTTCCATACTTAAATACATCCTCTGCTAATATACCAACTTCAAAAACGTTTTTCCGTAACATGTGCTTTAAAACGTAATTTAGAATCTATAAGTTAACCTAAATTTTTGCTGCTGTCTCTGAAAGTAAGCTTATCAGCCTCTAAGTTTATTTGCATTTCACTCAAAGCTTCATGTTTCTGAGTACTGCTACCAAATAATACAGCTGAAGATTTGTTAAAATTTATAGATAAAAGATGATCATTAGAAAGATTAAGGAGGATTTCTAAATCACGATTGATTTTTATATCAGCTTCCCTCACATTTTCCAATTTAAATGAACATTGAATTTTCGTTTTTCTCACTTATTGTACAATATACTATTTTTTTATTATAAAATTCATGTGTGACTATCAATCATCAAACCTTGGTACTTTACTATATTTCCAGCTGATATTGAACAAGCTTCGTTAGCTATTATGAATTCTAGTATTTGAAATGTAGGTGTTTTTGTTTTATTGATAGTGAATGGAAGTTGAGGATGAGTTGCTTGTAATCAAACCAATTTTTATGTGAGCGAAATCATCTCCTAATTCTGATTTTAAATAATTCCAAGAGTAACCTGAGTAGATCAGTACGGTATCATATTCAAAAGTGATGATATTTCTCGAACTTCGGATATCAAATAAGTTATCAACATACATGTTGAAGAGAACTGGTCCTAGCACCGTGCCTTGCGGAACTCCATATTCAAAATCTGATCCATATTGAAAAATGATCATCACTACATACATTCAGAAGCTCCAACAATTTTATTTTTCAGATGAGCATCATTTTCCAATTCCGTTTGGACCATTTCTAGGGTATTATCAACTGCAACGTTGAGAAATAAATACACATCGAAATTTTGCAGCATATCTTCGTCTCGAATTTTTGAATCATCAAGTTTTTTAATGAAATCAAAAGAATTCGTACCTCTTCCTATCTCTAGACAAAGGTTTCACAATTTTTCAAGTATCTAATGTTTTGTGTTACCCACTTTAGCCGATTATAAGATCTGACTGGAAAAGTTTGCATGTGCTCTCTCAAGAAGGAATCACGTAAAACAAAACACATAAAATGCGAAATCCTGCAACAAGCAAATGTATAGCGTAGGGTGAAGTTTCACAGCAGAAGAAAGAATTTACTACTTGTTTGGTTTGCATACCAAAACGTCTATTTACATGTTATCACATGCGACACGTGGAAAGATTTCCATTGCCATATATTTTTCCGGCTTCTCGAGAAGAACCGAAATGAATGAGAAACAACGACTGTATAGGATTCATGCAAGCGAATATAGCTGTATCCAATAAATTTACTTCGGGATATAGAGTTGAATATGGATTTATACTTCACAGCATAGAGTGAAAAATATTGGAAGCCTGGTGCTGTTTATCAAAAAACTACATTTTTTGATATTAGAAAGACAATAAGAACACTTTTGGGTGATCCCTTGAATTGGAAAACTAGAATGGATCAGAAATAGAAAAAAAGTGGATATTAAATTTATGACCCACTTTTGTTATATGTTTCGTCTATGTATCCAGAGGCGGATCTAGAAGGTAGGTACAGGGGCACGTTCTCTCCCCACAGATAATTGAAAGTACACTAGATATGATTTGGTGGCATTTTGGGACAAAAAAACATCAATTGGTTAGGTGTATACGTAGCATCAGGAATACCATGGGAGTTATATCTTTCTTGGCTGAGTTTTTTCCATGACTTCGCTACAAACTTTAGAGCTTTGGAAGAAAAGATGCAGAAAAATCATGACCTCCAGCCAGGAACACATAGTTTGAAAACGTTGTGGGAAACAAGATGGCAAGAAAGGCACGAAGCCGTGTTGACGTTCATGGAACAACTTCCTACACTCCCCACAGGAATATATTTGCTTTCTTGCACACTATACTGCCCTTAGGGTTTCGAATCAGTGTAGTAGTATCGTAACTCTACCCTTAGCTTGCAAGCTTCAAGGAGAATACTGCACCACAAGGCTCAGTACTCGGACCATGGATATAGAAGGTAAATTTACTTCATTTGTCGATGATATTACAATATTGTGGCACAAAACCAACTCTAATGATCTATATAATGCCATCTGCTCTGATTTTTTCAAAGTCTCAGGTTGGTGTAAGGCAAATTTATTAGCTTTCAATGTCTCAAAAACCAAAATTTCATTCTTTAATCGCATTCTGGATAATATTCATCTAGCTTCGAATTCGAAGGTGATAAAGAACACGTCATGCAACAAATCTCTTGGGCTATTAATTGATAATAAGTTGAATATTACTGGAGTTCTTTCCGAACACCAAATCGTAATTTCTAACACCTCGACACGTGTTTCGATCATCAAGTGATCATCTTCAAGAGGAAGATTAAACTGGAAACGTTCCTGAGCGAACGCTATATATGTTATACAGGAAAAACAATAAAAATAGATTCCCTGAGAGAAATCAAATAATTGGGCGTCTATATAGATAGAAACTTAAGGTGGGTCTCTCATATAAAATATACAATAAAAAAACTGCAAACAATGCTTCACAACTTCCGTTCCTTGAAAAATTACCTACCTCACAATGAACTTAATCAATTATATAGTTCCCTAGTAGAGAGCCATCTGAGATATGGTATAACAGCATGGGGATCAGCTTCTCGTCAGATCTCCTGTATGAAGAGAGTGAAGTTATGGATATGAGACAATTATATTACTATTGTACAAACGTGAAGTATCAGTTGAGCAAAAATAAAGCATCATCACGAAACCACGACCGTAACACACGACATCGCGACCAACTAATATATCCTACTGTTAAAAAGTCAATTTCATAAAGAGCATATTCTTTCACGGTAACTAAATTATATAACACCGTACCTCACAAAATAAAAAATTCTTATTACAAACCAATATTCAAAAAACGAATAAGAAAACACATTTTCGAAAACGATAGACAATTTAAAAAAAATCTGTTAGAATGAAATAAGTTAGTATAGTCAAATTTCTCCCTAAGTTTTATCACATTGTATTGGAAGTAGCATAATTTTATACATATTGCCTAAGATTTTATCTATTTGTACAATAATATTTTATTCCTATAGAACGTGTAATATTTGTATGAGGTTTTATCTAGTTTTCTCACTTTTATAACACCAAATTCACAAAATTTAATAAACTTTTTTGTAGTTTCTACTCCATGAAGGCCATATATATTGTTATACAAAATTTTATGTATTTACATATTCTTCATAACTTCTTGCGAAACAAGAGCTCTGCTCTTATTGCCAAACCACTTTGTTCACATATTTTGTTTTAATTGTACTCTAATCTGTATACGTTGTGAATAAAGTTATAATTATTATTATTGTTAATATCATACTATACAGGTAAACCATATAGTTATACCACCCATACAGGTATACCTCCCAAAATTAATTTTACAATTTGCCTTATCTATTATTTTACAATATATCCTAATGTAGTGTTTAAATGTTATAGTTATATATAAAACAATTTTCAGCTATATAAAAAAATTAATTTCATAATATTCCTATCTAAATTTATTTTTACACTGTGTCCTTATGTAGTAATTAGTAAATCCAATAATATTATTTTAACACGCTATGTAGTATGCTATTTGGTATTGGTCCGTCATCGTTATTCATAATATTATTATGTTTACTTATTGCTATACTCTCATAGGCATCTAGTTGCCTGTCTAACTTGTCTAACTAATCTTAATGGACTGAAGTCTATGAAATGGTTTTGTTGCAAAATATCATGGGTGACTGCTGATTTTTCAGCAGCTCTGGTAAGTATAAACTTAACCTGATTTAAACTCATCTCATTTTCAGATTCACAGAGCGAGAAAACTTGTTGGCGACATAAAGATCCCATACAAAACTTCAATTAGCAAAGCAACGATGAAAGCAAACATTGGATTAGAAAGTAATAGCACCTGAAGGCTGACTCTCGACCAAAAAAGGTCAGATGTGAATCTTGCTGAAGTGCCCAAGTAAGTAGAAGACTGCTCCGGAGGAGCGGGGGGTGGATGGACGGATGTTCTGCACACAGTAACCGTGTGAAGAAGATTTCAACACGGGGCATTCGATCCGGGAGGGGACATGGGGGGTTCTATGCTTATAACGTTAGTGTACTTCATACTGAACACATTAGTGAGTGAAATCAATAAAATAATTGTCGACAAAAATTATAGTAGTGAAATAGACACCATGTATTTTTAAAGTTGTGAAAAGCGTCTGGAGGGAAAATGGGTTAAGATAAGGCGAATTCACAATCAAACGAGCACGCAGTAAGAGTAAAAATTGAATTTGACATTGATATTGTTTATAAAGAACATAAAAATGAAATTTTTGAAAGGGAAGAACAAGAATACAACCATAATGATATATA
>WOGN01002600.1:0-16451 GCA_015342105.1 Leptinotarsa texana
CTTCTTCTCTGGACAATGTTCTTCCATCTGCTAGACTATTAGAACTTAGAAAGTGAAAGTTTTTCTCACTCAAGGGTTATTATATTTTTATAAGCTCTTCGAATCTGTGTTTGTTTCCATAAAGATGCTATTATTCCTTTCTACTGGAAGGTAAAACTGGAACCTCTGGCGTAGAATGAATGCACAACAATCACGAGAAACGCAACACTCTTCTTATAATGTTATTCAGATTTGGTGTTGGAGATATGATAAGCCAAGTGCCTTACGACGAAACATCAGATGTCCACCAGTAAGTGAGGATGACAGTATTCCATGCATGTGAAATTTGATCTCTTTCATTCAAAACTAATTAATACAGTTTATTTTATGCACGATACAATAAACTGTATTTATTACTTTCAATACAGATTTCCATCAAGTATAGGCCAGTTCTATTCAATCTTTCATTTAATATATTGTGTAGCAATCCTGT
Organism: Leptinotarsa texana; assembly: GCA_015342105.1. Classification (NCBI taxonomy): domain Eukaryota; kingdom Metazoa; phylum Arthropoda; class Insecta; order Coleoptera; family Chrysomelidae; genus Leptinotarsa; species Leptinotarsa texana. Next base: position 473 of record WOGN01002600.1, read on the forward strand.
GAATTATATCTGATTCAGTTAAATAACGAATGTATGGAATACAAACTGAATAAAGAAAAGTGTCTTTTTGTATAATTCAGTGTTTATGTGAAAGTATTTGTTTCGAAAGTATTTTCTTTCATGTAATTCAATGTTAATATGATAGCAGCTGTTTCTAGAGTTTGTGTCTGAAAATAACTTCCGCATGATCTACATATCTTTGTATTGGAGTTATTTTTAACATAATTAGATGAAAATTCGTATTGCGAATTAATAAGAACATACATTGTATTGTACAATGTAACAACGTGTTGCTTTCTCCAGACTCTTTTTCAAATTATCTAGAATAAATTATATTTTTTATTGTAACCTGGATCTGGATACAAATTACAAACCGTCAGTGACGTCATAATATGTAAATGAAAAAAGTAGAAGAATAAGAACCAACCGAATTTTTATTTGAAGGTTTGTTTTTTATGCGAATTGTAATTGTATTAGAATAATATAGGGAAATTAATTTCATTCAGATTTGTTACATTGAAAAAGTCAATAATGTATCGTTCGTGTAGGACCTGTATGAAGGAAAATGCTGAGATGAATTCGATTTTTGATCTACAGATTCCCCAGCAGCAAATGTCATTAAAATTTATGTTAAAGTACTTTGCTTCGGTTGAGGTGAGTTTACTTCACTTTTTAATTAAGTTGAGTGAGATGAAAAAAAGGATAAAATGGAAAATATTTTCTCACTCAATTACAATACATTACTTTCCAGATAGAACAGGGAGATGGTCTACCAGAAACTGTGTGTAAAACTTGCGAGGAGTTGATACATTCCTCCTACAATTTTAAACAATTGTGTGAGAAGTCAGATATGAAGTTTAGAAAATCAAATGATTTTCAAAATCCTATTCCTATAATCTCTATAGTTGGTGAGACACACACTGAAAACAACAAGAATATTTCGAACAGAATTATGCAGTTCGATAATGAGCAACTTCAGGGTAAGTTACAGATTTGTGTTGGAACTTTTAAATGGGCCTAATTAATACATACTTTATATTTATTTATGATACATAGTGAAGTGGATGATCCATGTCTTCTATCAAAAATCAATTTCAATGTACCTGCTTATGAAACTAGATCGTTTTGCACATTTTATATTGAATCGGCAAAGAAAAAATTATTATCAAAATGCCCCATTGAATGCTATGTGCAATACTATAATAATATACAAAATGACTGATATCTTCTTGAAATTGTATAAATCTTGTTGATTATTTTTTTATTAACTTTTTTGTCATTTTGTTGTATGTACAAATCTATTTGTGATATCTACCTTTCCTACTCTGTAACTGGGCTGTGGTCTGTAGAGTTTGTAAATAAAAATAAAATGGAATAAAATATTTCCTTTTCAGAAAACTATGCTGATTCTAAGAAAGCCTTAAACAACTCTGGCTATATCAAAGAAATTGGAAATGAAGTGAGTAAGTATCACAAAAGTTGTAATAATATTAATGACCTTCCATTAGTTGCACAGAATTTTTTGGCACTGGTAATTATGCTTGTCTGTCACACCTCTGTTCATGAATTCTTTTTTTATTGCAAAAGTCCCAAATGATTTGGTCACACTTTGAGCTACTATCATCAGTTAAATATCTAATAGCATGGAATCTATCAAATTTCTCATATGTTTTCTAAGATTCTCATGTTCCAGGACCACTTCTTATTATCACTTATCAAATACTCTAACCTACTAATGAATTTTATCTTGAATGGATTGCAAATATGTATCCTTTACCATTCCTGGATTCCTAGAATTTGATGTATACGAAAAGAATACTTGTGTACGTGTGTTTTTAGATGCTTTTGAAAGTTTAGCATTTTGTTCAAGTGTGAAAGACAGTTTCTAATGGAAGTTAAATAACTTTCTCATGTTAGCAAAATATTATTACATTTTTTACAGACAGACAGTGATGGAAACATGAAAAATGATTACCAATTGAATACTGATGTTGTTTCCAAGTTGAAAAATTGCAGGAATATAGAGAGAAGTAAAAAAAGTAATCAGAAGTATGTTCAGTTTTCTCGTTCCGAGAAATGAAATAAATTGTTTCATTCACAGGTCATATGAAACCAAATCGAATCGGATGATAAAAAACAAAGAAAAAGTTCCATGTAATATTTGTGATAAATCATTCAGATATCGCAGTGAATTAGAAAGACACAAATTAACACACTCTGGCGATAAACCATATCTGTGTAACATCTGTGGTAAGGGTTTTGCACAAATGGCTTATTTGAAGATACATACATTCATACATACAGGTAAATTTGGAATAATAAAACCAACTAAAAACTTTTATTGTCTTTAGATATATGATGGAATTGGCCGAAACTTGATGAAAATCCATAATGTATTCAAAAAACACTTTAATGTGAGATTTTCACTAACAGTTTTACAAAATCACATTACGAATTTCGCCTTACAATGGCTTCTTAGGGCATGACTTTACTCCACTGCTTAGTGAAAATCTCACAATGAGGTATTTTTTTAATATATTAAATAACTAGATCCTAAACACTTCATCCTTTGTAGTAGAATCGCAAGAAGTGTCCAACTATAAAATGATTTTTTTCATTAGGAACCCATTTTGATTCTTCTCAAAATGGTTACCGACAAAAGTATTTCGGTTGATTATTGATAGAAATTCAAAGTAGTTTATTCTTTCTTTGTACCTCTTTTCCATGTTGTTTTTCATGTTTACTTGTAAATACCAATATTCATTGCGGGTTGCGGTGGAAGGTTGAATATACCCAGTCACTTTTGACCTAACCTAACCTATATTCTTCAGAATTTTTTCTGATACGCAGTATTTGTACAATGTGTGGCTGATGTTGTTGACACCATGCACTTGTGCTTCTTGGCAATCAAGTTTTGCATATCCTTTCTCTTAATTACAACATACTGATCAGAGAGAGTTGGCTAGAAACTTTTTTTGAGACCTAGGTCCGTTAAAACTCTCTCTTGAATTTTAAAAAATATGTACAAATATATTATCCTCAATGATATTTTTTAATTCAAAATTATTTTATATTGCATCAGAACCAAACTCGAAATTTTTTTTGAGACTTACGTTCATTAAAACTTTCTTTTGACTTTATAAGATCTTTAATCGAGTAAAATGTGTACAAATATATTGTTTCTAAAGATAAAATTTTTCACAATTAGAACTTATTATTTTATTGATAGTTATGAGTTTTATATATCGCATTCCATTTTTTGTTTCCATTTTCTCTTTTAATGATAAGACTTTCAATACTTTTCTATACATATATATAAGCCTGAAAAAGCTTTTGCATAGTGAAACACATGTTGCGTTTTTTTAAACTTTTTGGTGAAAATCTCACAATGAAATGTTTCTTGAATATAATGAAAAAGAGGAGGAATTGCTTTGTTGAAACTTTTTTTTTTTACTTTAGCAGTTAGTCTGATTTATAGATAAAAACTGAAAAGTGGGCAAACATACCATTCTCAAAAATCTATGTTTTGATACGATAACACTTGATTTTTTCATTTCTAGGGTATAATTGAATAAAAAACGATAAAATTCCTTCAACAAATGTTTTATTTTAACATATTCAATATCCTGAAATTTTTACATCCGAAATCTTTTCCAGGTGAAAAGCCATACAAATGCCAGTTATGTGACAGTCGATTTTCCGCACCCGGCACCCTGATGACTCATACCCGTACCCATACCGGAGACCGGCCACACATATGCAAAATTTGTGGTAAGAGTTTTCCTCAACCTGGATATCTCTCAACCCACATGCGTACCCACACAGGGGAAAAACCAATCAAATGTAAAGTTTGCAACCAACAATTCAACCAGAAAGGCAGCCTTATTGTCCACATGCGGATCCATAGTGGAGAGAAACCGTATCCATGCGAAGAGTGTGGAAAAAGCTTTACTGTTAGAAGTACTCTGGTTAAACATATTAGAACTCATACCGGTGAGAGGCCGTACACATGTGAAGTATGTGGACAGAAATTTGCGCAAAGTGGAACTTTAGTAACTCATATGAAGGTTCATCAATTGAAAAAAATGTAGTCACAAAAAATCAGAATGAACTGAGTATTGTATTTTGAAGAACAATTTTTGTTGAAAATGTAACGAAAGTGTGGTTGTGAAAACGGGTAATAAATTTTGCATATAAAATAAAAATATATTTTTTTTGTGATGCAACTAATTTTTCCTTTATTTTCAGTATTTTATTACTATTAATGTAAGTTAAAAAAATGATTTGAAGCTCTATGACTTCTATTTGATTATCTGCGAGCGCTTTCGACAGCTGGTCGTGCTGTCATTCTCTAGGCACTATTCTATCTGAACGTGTCATCCTGTTGTATGTCTTTTTATACGGTCCGAACTCCTCAATACAGGTACTTCTGTTGCTTTAGGTAAATTTGCCTGTATTTGGATTACACCACGTACTATTCTTTGTGTTAACTCTTCTCTAGGTTTATCGTTTGTAGGAATGTATATTGATTTGTTCCTCGATAAGTGATTTTTGACTGTTAAATTTATGGATGTTTAAGTTTTCCCAAATGTCCATGCTTAAACATCCATAAATTTAACAGTCAAAAATCACTTATCGAGGAACAAACACTAATCAAAACACAACAAGTCCTAACATTCAATATATTAAACAAATCAATATACACTCCTAGAAACAATAAACCTAGAGAAGACTTAACACAAAGAGTATTACCTGGTGTGTTCCAAATAGAGGCAAATTTACCTAAAGCAACAGAAGTACCCGAATGGACCACCAATCCTCGAACAGTTCTGATATGCAGTTTTTAGTATGCCTTCGAGCTCTCAGTTGTTCTAGTCATACCTCTCAAGCTCTTGCAATCTCGTATCACAAAAAAGTACCAATATATCTGAGTGAACAACATAAAGTCAGACCTCAAAGAAATGAAGCATGGTGTTCCTAAGGGCTCCATTTTAGGCCCACTGCTGTTCTTGATCTATATCAATGATCTATGCAGTTTTATAAAACCAGGAAGATGTACCTTGTTTGCAGATGATACAACTTTATTATATTCTAGCAATGACTTGACCAGTTTACAATTAATGAAGCGAGATGCGAACCATGGGCATATAAATTATCGTATTAAAGCTGTGATTAGCAAACTTTCTACTGTTTTGTTTGTTCTGAGACAATTAAATAATATGGTCATCTTGATGACACTCAAAAGAGCCTACTATGGATTATTTCACTCAGTTATGTCATGTGGTATTCCGATTTGGGGTCAACTCCATTAATGTTTTTAGGTGCCAGAAAAAGGCCACAAGAATAATAGCTAAAGCAGGTTACAAAAACCACTGTAGTCCTTGTTTTATTCAACTTATTATGCCACTTCCACTATAAAGTTTTAGTAGAGATTCATGAAAAAGTTACTAAATCTGACCGACATTATGACATTCATGCATATGGAACGAGATCCGCAAGTTTATTAAACCATAAATTAACAATTAGTAATAGAAATTCACTAAACTTACATTTGTATAATCGTCTTCACTCGTCTCTGAAGGTACTGAGCCTTGTAAAATTCAAATCTAATATGGAAAAGTTGCTTCTACGCACTGTTTTTATAACATTGAGGAATATATTGACGTTACAGGATCTTTAACTTGTGAAAGATCCCATTAAATCCTTAGTTTACTGATTTTATATTTATACTTTTAATTGACCTACACTCTTTGTTTTTATATTTTTTTAGACAGATGATTTTATCTTTGTAACTCTAAACAAGGATTTCTTTATTCGTGACTTGCCATAAATGTACTATAGTATATAAAATAGTCAAATAAAATACTCTACTATCTCCTCAGTCGTCGGAAAACACTGTCCTTTCTCAAGTCTCTTCATTCTTGAGAACAAGAAAAAGTCGCAGGAAGTCAAATCTGCTGAACACTGTGGATGAGGCATGATTACGGTGTTATTTAAAAAAAAAATACGAACAAGCAATAACGAATGAGCAAATGCATTATCGTGACTGAAGACATACAGAGATTTATCATGTTTTGCATCTAGTGATAACTTTTCCAAAAATGAAATTAATATCTAAATAAATGGAAGTTGTACAAGAACTTTTGGCAACATCTACGACTGTCGGCATAAGACTGAAACCCATCTTTGCCTTCAAGACTATGAAAATCATATTTTTTTTGAGAGGTATGGTCCCCCATAAATTTATTTTGGGTTTGCTCTATATAACAAAATACGAAATTTTTACAGCAGAAACTATAGACCATTCTAATCTAGGATCCCATGGAGTCATTACACCCATAAATAAATATAAGTTCATTCCAAGTATCAAACCTCAAAAATAACAGGATTACATTTTCTGTGCAAATCTATAGTTAAACTAACCAGAATTAAAGAAGAGATCCCTCTGCAAATTACTCTCCAATCTAATACAGAACTCATCAATTCATAAGAGAATTGGATACACCTCCTTCAAAAAACGATGAAAAGCTATCAGATTAGTGAAAAAAATCAACTTTTCTGTAAAATGAGAAATCGTTGGCCAAATTGTCTTGGGGTAGTAAATGAAGACCTTCTAATGTGAAATACATGTTAATGGAAACTGTGATAAAAAGAATTTCAAAAACTACACCTCAAACGATTTGATCTCCACCAACTTTATTTGAAAAATATATCACATTCCGCTAAGACATTAGCTTTTTCAAGTGATTTGTGTGAACACAATCTCTTCTTTAATTCTGGCTACTTTAACTATGGATTCGCACATACAATGTAATCCTGTTGTTTTTGAAGTTTGATACTTGGAATGAACTTATATTTATTTATGGATGTATTAACTCCATGAGATCCTCGATTAGAATGGTCTATAGTCAAATAAAGTTCTTCATCAAGAATCAATCAGATGTGATAATAAAATTTCTTCCAAATTAAACAATTTATTTTCGCTTTTTACATCATTTATACACAATATTCTGAAATATTCTGAAATATTTTGAAATTTCATAGAAAAATTATCCATCCTCATTAAGATTTTTACTTAAACATTAGTAACTAATTTATAAATTAACTATTCACTATCGCTCTCCTCATCAGAATCTTTCAATACATTGCCAGACTTTCCTTTCTTCCTATTTCTGGAGTCTTCGATATCGGACCCCTCTTCATCAGATGAATAAATAGCACCACCTATAAAAAAAACAGTATGAGATTTGTTCTTCTTTCAAATACAAAACCATCTGGAGTACATTATCTAACAGACAAGTATTGTTGTTCATAATTGGTTACCAGAAATAATAATAATAATAAAAAATACAGAATAACTAAAGAAATTTGAAAACAAACTGAACCATTTTTTGTAAAAATAAACCATTACTATTGAAATTTGTTTATAACTAATCATTTTTTGAGTATCTAATGTTTTTATACGTTATACGTACATGAGTATGCACTAACAAATTGAAGTTGAACGTAACAAAAGCAATGATATTCACCACGAAATATAAATACAGTTCTCTAGATATCAACAGTATAAACCTCAATATCAATAACGAAAAAATTGAAGTTGTGTCATCAGTCATATACCTTGGTTTTCAACTGGATAATTTTTTAAATTTTGACAATCACTTTGAATATATTGTTACGAAATATCTAACGCCGCCGCTGACCCAATTCTACGAAGATATTTCTACCTGAGCCTGACGTCACACGCACGTTGCCACCCTAGGCGATTAACTCGAAAAGTATCGAAAAGAATTCCGATTTATCTCGAATTTCGAGATTATTATTATTATTATGTATTGTTTTTTGGGGTATGTTGAAATCTCGAATATAACCAGATTTCTTTCTTCGGATAAAGGAATAAGTCAATTATCTGAAAACAGACCCAAGAAAAAATCAGATTGCAGTTAACATAAAGATTGAATTTAATTTAGAATTTGGAAGTATTATTGAGAAGTACTTTTTTATAGATAATAACTGAATACTTTATTCAACTTCCATGTTCAAAAATATATAGTTTTTATCAAGAGGAAACAAAGAGTTGATAGATATAATATAATTTGACTTATGTTGGGCTACACAAAGAGAGACAATATTTTGAAAACTGCAAAAATTAAAACTGAATTCGGAAGAAAACAGTTACAACAGTTTTCCTAGCAGAATTAAATTAACTACCTCCTTGATTAAATTCAATTCAGTCCCTTAACTAAGCTTGTGGTTAGATATCCAGAAGAAGACTGTTTTCTAGATGCTAGCAGAAGCTTTGAAGGTTTTACTTCTTGAGAAGTACTTGTTACATTACAGTGTTTTTTCAATAAACATACCCTTTTGTGGAGTGTTCGACGGACCCCCTGGTTTGTACTTGTTCTTGATGGCATTCAAGGAAATAGCCCCCTCATCTTCACTGCCTTCTTCTTCCCTAGAGAAACTTGTCGCGTGAGATCTTGCACCACCATCGGCCTTCTTTCTCGTCGGTTTTTGTTTAATAGGCGTCTGCCTCAACTTTTCTTCTTCTTTCTGAAATTATTCATGATAAATCCATCAGTGAAGTACTTCGGAATAGTCTAGGATAATTTACCTTGAGCCGCATTGCCTTGTCTAAATCTGGATCGACACCCACTTGAGACATGATCTTGATACCAGTGGTTTTCGTAGAGCGATCTGCCAGAGACAGAGTCATCTTCCTGTGAGTGAAACTCTCCGTCGAGTGGGGCCTGAAGCTCAGTTTGGTGCGGAACACAGCCTGACCTTGCAGACCAGTACCTTGCCTGATGAACAAGTGGTTGTGGTCACCCTAGAAAAGTAAAAAATTATTGTTGAGAGGTGCTAATTTACGGATAGGATTCATTAGTCAAATGTAACTTGGATCTGTTAAAATTTGATGAAATGAAGTTCTGAGGTGTAAATTTTCTATAAGTTATATCATTCTCTATCACGTCATTTCTGAAAACAAAACTCTAAACAAAACTCAAATAAATTTCCAATTGAATTAATACATATTGACACTTAGCAAATTTTCAGTTTTTTTACTCAACTTCAGGCATTTTTATTTAAATTATCAAAAAACAAATTAGGTAATCCTATTCATTTTAAATAAAAAAACTAATTTATATGTGTTCGATCTATGTTTATACTATGGACCGTTATTGTTTATATATTTTTTTATTAATGACGTCAGATATCATCTAAATGATGAATAAAGTTTTAATTTTCATTTTTCATGAACTATGTTATGCTTTGATTGACTTCAAAATTGATTCATTACCTGTAAGGGTTGTTTGTAAACGTCAAATATTTCAGCCCCCAAGTGTAAACTGTAAGAGCCATCGGACCATCTGACTATCCTGGCATTTGATTCTTTCTTTATCTTTCCTTCATCATCCACGACTTCCTTCCACCTTATTGTATTTTCCACTTTTAGTTTCAACCTGAAAAAAAGGAGGAAGTACAGTAAGCTATGTGATGAACTGGCTGATACTTTGATAAAAATTCACAAAACCGAAACATGTGTTTCACTATATAATAGCTTCTTCAGGCGTGTTTGATACAAAGTTAGTACTGAATTGAATTGAGTGGAAATCACACCATAAAGTGTTACAATAACTCATATCCAAAAAAATTGGTTGGATAATTATTTAAAAAAAAAAACATTTTTTTTCTTAGCTGTTTCGAATTTGATCGAATTCTCATTCAGGGCTCTGTGAAATGAATTGTTGTAGCCATAATAATAAATTTTTAATGAAAACAGTGAAATTTTTGAAATGGAAAACTTCTTTTCGGTGAGTAATTTTACCAAAATCAATTGTTACAGATCCCAGAAGAATTTAATCAAATTAGAAACGCTGGCAAGAAAACAATTGTTTTTCTAAAAATAATTGAACCTTTTTCCCTATCAATCTTTAAGGAAAAGAGTAATAATTTTTATTGAAAGTTTTTTTGTGACTCGTCTAAGGCGTTTGACACCTTATCACCAGAATACCTCTGTAATAATTTGGTACAACTAAATAATTTACTGAGATGGTTGAGTTCTTCTAAGAGAATATTATGTCAAGAGGATATGACCTTAAACTAGAAGTTCCTCAGGGTTCAGTGTTGGGACCACTATTGTTTGTTCTATTTGTTAACGATATGTTCGAGTATATACAATACTATACATAACAATATATGCAGATGACACCTCCGTTACAGTAACAGGCCAAACAACAGACAAACTAGTAGCCAAAGTTAAAAGGGTTATCGATGAATTTACACCTTTTTGTGAGCATAATCGATTGATTTTGAACACGTCCAAATCAGTATCAATTCAATTTTACAACAATAATAACTATAGTGATGAGTTTGTATTCTCTAATCAAATAAATATGTCACAAGTAGTCAAACTATTATGTGCGGGGCTGCGGTACATATTTCCAAGATGGATTGTGAAAATATCAGATATGGAATATCGAGATAGCTGCAAATCTGTTTTATAAAAACGAAACTGAGAAATATTTTTTAATTGAAAAGTGCCATTGTATCTAGCAGAAATAGTTTAATGATATATTTGTAGTTTTTTCATTTGTATGTTTTATGTTCATGACATTGTTATTTGTAAATGTCTATTTATGTTTGACTCAAAAAATGTATTTATTGTACCAAAATGATCAAATAAATTATGTTTATTATTATTTATTGTGAGTTTTATTAGCAGTTGTGAGTGTTTTCGGAAATATCGGAGAACACTATAGATATATTTCAACACTCCGCTTTTGTAGCCTCCAATAACAGCCAAAAATTAGACATTCTACCATCAACTTTTGTTCTGGTGAGACTATCAACTATTTCACTTATCACTGTCCAGTTATCTGAGGTGTCCAATTATTCAGCAGTTATTCATTTTAGTGGAACCATTTTTCCCAAAAATAGCATATTTATAGCATTGTTGGAGATACTCTTAAACAAAACAAAGCATTTGTCAGTAATGTTGCACGTAGGAATGAACCGATTTCTAATTTAAAACATCAAAAATGAAACGAGAATATTATAAAAGAGTTGAAAGTTATACATGTCACTTTCGTAGGGAAATTATTGGAAAAAAAAATTACCAAAGACAACTTGTAACAAGGAAGTGGAAGGCAAATGTTCTCAGAAAACTACATAAGGAGGTAGGAGATAATTCAAAAGACAAATTACATCTTAGTGTATCAGGAGAATGTGGGAAAGTATGAGTATGAAAATTTTTATTTTTTCCTCAACATCACAAGTGTGTATTGATTCAAATCATACCTTGCTCTACCTTCCTCGTCAAGAGTTTCTTCTTCATCGATTTCATCTTCATAAGTTTCAGGATCGAATGGTCTAGTTTCAACAGAAAGAAAATTTGGTAGCTTTACAAAATTTATATCTCTTCCTAAATCACAACTTATTTTAGGTACTTCTACGTCTATTCTTGTCTCTGGAATAGGTTCAGGTTCGTTTTCCTTTTCTTCATCCTGTGAAAATGTTACATATAATTTCAATAATTTTCAATAACTCTTAAACATACATCTTGGATTGTAGGTCTTTGTTCAGCTTCATCTTCTGATCTAGACCGTCTTCCATCATCTGATCGAGACCTTCTTCCTTCGTCCTTTTCTGATTCAGCCTTGTCTTTCTCTTCCTCACTACTGATGTCATCAGCATCTCCAAAAATATCAGCAGCATCCACTGAAATCTAAATCATAGACAAAACACTTTAAATTGTATAACAGTATTTATTACCCTTTTCTTTCTCTCCCCCTAACTCTTCTTCACTATCAGAGTCAAGAATTCGACTTTTCTTTTTAGCTTCTCCTTCCTCCGAGCTATCTCTTTTTCGTTTATCACCCCTGTCATGATCTTCATCGATTTGCAAGTTGGGACTATTGGATCCACTACGATCCTTAGACTTAGATCGTGATTTAGAACGAGATCTAGACCTAAAAACAAAAGCTCACAATTACAATTTTTATCTAAAACTGACATTTTACTATTATTATTCATTCAATAAAAAAAAGATTATCAAGTTTATACAATATAATTGAAAAATGCTGAAACTAAAAACTATGTATATAAACACTAATAAATTAAAAATCTTTTGTGCATTTTTAAAAGATACAATCAAGTTAGTAAGAATGATATTCTCACCTTGATTTTGATCTGTTAGATCCTGCACTGCCCGACCTTTTAGATGCAGCAGAACCAGACCTAGATCTTCTTGAACCTGACCTGGATCCTTTGGAGGCTACCGAACCTGATCTTGATCTTGACTTTCTTGAACCTGACCTAGATCTATGTGAGCCTGCTCGATTTGACAATGCAGAGCCAGATCTTCTAGATTCTCCTGATCTGGATCTCTTCGATGTTGCTGATCCAGATCTCTTTGAAGCCGCTGACCCAGACCTTTTAGATTCTGCTGATCCAGATCTATTTGATGCTGCCGAGCCTGACCTAGACCTTTGTGAGCCTGACCTAGATCTTCTTGAACCTGATCGTGATCTATTTGAAGCTGCTTTTTTTGTTACAGAAACTGACCTTGAGGCTATAGAACCTGAACGTCTAGAAGCTGCAGATGCTGATCTTTTTGATTCAGCTGAACCTGACCTTCTAGAAGCAGCTGAGCCGGATCTTTTGGATGCAGCAGAACCTGATCTCTTAGATTCCGCAGATCCAGATCTCTTAGATTCAACAGAATCTGACCTTTTTGATGCAGCTGAATCTGACCTCTTAGATGCAGCAGAACCTGACCTTCTTGATGCAGCTGATTCTGATCTTTTTGATGTTTCTGAATCAGATCTCTTTGAAACATGTGATCCCGATCTTGAAACATGAGAGCCAGATTTTCTTGAAACATGTGAACCAGATCTTCGTGAAACATGTGAACCAGATCTTCGTGAAACATGTGATCCTGACCTTTTTGATGCAGCAGAATCAGACCTCTTTGATTCAGGAGAAGCAGATCTCTTAGAAGCAGCTGACCCGGAACGCTTAGAATTTGGACTACCTGATCTGGACCTATTGGACCCAACTGAATCTGATCTGTGGGATATAGCTGAAGGGGACCTTACAGAATGATGAGAAGCTGCTTCTGATGCTGCTGACCCAGATTTATTAGAAGCTGCAGAATCTGATCTTCTGGAGCCCGCGGAATCGGACCTTTGAGAATTCGAAGGACTCGGAGATTTACGTGAGCCAGAACGATTTGAAGCTGGACTTCTAGATTTCGACCTGTTTCGAAATCTGCTCAGCGACCTCTCGCGACTCGTTTCCCTTGATTTGCCATAATCTGGGGAGTTTGATGTTGATCTATCTAAACCATGTCCAGGAGTAGGAGCTGGGCCTCTGCTGGGAGTTACACTTCGATTGGATTCGTTATCAGATTCCGAATCCGAAGACATTTTATTGAGATATGATTTGTACTACTCAAATTATATATGATATTAAGACATTCGGAAAATTAAATAATCTGTTCTGATTAATTTATACTGTAAATTGATTATTTGATCAAGAAATCAACATTTATGTTTCAAGAAACGATAGCAAATAACAGACTCCTAAACGTACACAAACCTATATACATTCTTCTTCTTTGAATTGTAGGGGTTTTATTCAAAAATTCTTCTTCTTCTTCTTATGGCTCTGCATTTTAGGCAATTTGCCAGTCATCGATGATTCTTCCATCACCCTTCCCTGAGATGTTTAGGTTGTCTCACTCGAAGTGATTCCATAAACATCCTATTCTGCAATTATGACTATATATATCTTTACTTAACTTATTTACAGCGAACGACAATGTATAGATCAACTGACCAGGTAAATAATTATTTTTGAGGTAGGTATAAGACAGATAGCACAACAAAGGATGTCACTTTTCTGGCTCCGGAGCAACGGCGGAGCATTACATACCCGAAATGTTGCCTCGGACTAGTAGCACCCAGGACCCAGGTTATAAAAAGTAGGGATCTGTAGGAGTAATTTTGTTATTATTATACTATGAGTCAATTCTGTTGTAGGTTATAAATTTCATTAGGAGTAGCATTATTTTGAAGTTCATATTATATAAAATGGTTTGCATTGATAAAGGAGATTTTAAACCAATATTTTAAAATTCATGGTATAGGTCCAACTCAGGTATATAGTTTACAGGGCATTCCAGTATGATATGATTGAGGTCCTCGACTTTTCCACAATCACAGTAAGGATGTTCTCTGCAACCAATTGGAAATAAATGGGCTCCTGTAAGGCAGTGTCCTGTTCGCATACGAATGAAGGTGGTGAGGAAATTTGTTATTCCAAGGTGATATTGGAAAACCTTCCTGAATTAATGTATACCATTTCCCCTTATTAAGGGATAGATTGTACCAGGACTCATTGAATTTTAGCCAAATTTGATACCTCAACTTACATAAATTTCTGACTTATCTAATGGTATTTGTTGGGGGATATTGAGGATCCTTCCTATGGATGCCAATGTGTCAGCTTTATCATTGCCATCGATGTGTGTATGTCCAGGGATCCAGGCAATGCGATAGTCTATTCCATTTTCTATGTAGTCGTAGAAGAGGTGTTTAGTACATAGGGAGACGTAGTCATTTGATGAGTGTATTCTTCTCTGAGAAAGTTTGTAAATAGCATTCCGTGAGTCAGTAAAAACAATGCATTTTTTTATATTTATTTTCAAACAGGTACTTATACCTGAAATAATTGCAGTGATTTCGGCATAGCATATATTTAACAGGTTAGGTATTCGGGATGAAAATGAAAAATTAATTTCTGGAATGTACACCCCAATCCCTGTTTTTTCATTATTTTTTCCCACATTGCATTTTGAAGCATCAGTAAATACAAAGGAATAAGAGTCTGAAAACTTCTGGGTAGCCTCTTTAAACAGAGTTTAAATTAAATTAAACAGAGTTTAATCTTTATTAATGTTTAAATTTATGGATGGGACTTCCCATAACTGGAGATCATATCCAAATTCAAAACATGGTAGTTTGTTTGAGTAGTAAATCTTGTCCTTGTAAGGAATGATCATATTAAAGGCATCTACATGGTAAGGAGTTTCTTTGTGGTACCAGTAACCAGCATTAGTCATACAATTTTTTTTTAATTTTTCTAGGCAGTTAATAAGAGGATGTCCTTGAATTGTTTTAATTTTCAATAAAAATTTTGTAGCCAAGCATTTACGTTTATAGTCCAGGGACATCTCTGAAGTCTCCGCCAACAGCGCATTTGTCGGAGTAGATCTCATGCATCCAGTTATTACTCGAAGCGCCTGATATTGAATACAATCAAGCTTGTTTAGGGAAGGTTTGAAAAAAATTGATCCATAGTCTAGATGTGATTTAACAAGGCCGTTATATGCCATATGAAGAGTAGTCGGATCTGCTCCCCACCAGACTCTGCTGAATGATCTCATAATATTTATGTCTTTTATACTTTTCATTTTAACTGTTTCAATGTAAGGTTCCCAATTAAGATTGTGTGTGAGATGGACACCAAGGTATTTAACCTGTTATTTTAAGGGTATGATTTGGTCATTGAAAATGATGGGATTAAGAAGGATATTTCTCTTGCTATTATTTTTTGTAAACAAAACACATTCACTTTTTCCAACGGAAACTTGAAAATTATGTTTATTCATCCATGCTGCAATGTTAGTGAGTGTCTCGTTCATAAGATTACCCATTCTAATTGTGTTTGAATCTTTCATAAGGATTGTAAGACCGTCTTCATATGTTAAGAGGATGATATTTCAAGGTATTATTTTATAGATGGAGTTCGTATAAATATTAAAAAGAAGAGGACTCAGCGGAGATCCCTGGGAAAGACCAGTTGAAATTTGTTTAGGTCCTAACATACAATTATTGTTGTCTTTGATAAAGACTGGCCTATTGATGAGAAGTCGTATAACAAGATTGGCTAATGCAGAAGATATGTTCATTTT
>WOGN01002601.1:499-14879 GCA_015342105.1 Leptinotarsa texana
GATCATATGACTGTATTTCGAATTTTAAAGGAACAACTCTTATACCCTTACCATCTGCAACGAGTACAGGCACTGTTACCGCAAGACTTTCCGAACCGTCTTGAATTTTGCAATTGTTTGCATAAGAAGAAATTGTGACTTTCTGAAGACGATAGAATTCACAGACGAATGTAGTTATTCTCGGGACAAGATTATCAATTTTCAATATTACCACATATAGGCTAATGAAAACCCTCACGATTTTGTCGAAACTAACCATCAAGAACAGTTTTCTCTTAACGTGTGGCTCGAAGTTATTGGGGATGATTTAATTGGGCCTCATTTCCTACCTCCTCGATTAAATGGTGAGGCATACGTTCAATTTTTAAGAGAAGTGCATCCAGTACTGCTGGAGGAAGTTCCGTTGGGCGTCAGGAGGGATATGGGGGCTCCCGCCCATTTTAGTCAAGTAACACGTCAACATTCAACTGCAACATATGCAAATCAGTGGATAGGTCGAGGAGGACCACAGAACTGGCCCACTCGATCCTCGGATCTCGATCCTCCCCATTTCTCTAGTTGGGGCCATTTACAGCATATGGTTTATCGTACTCAAATATTCCTGGAGTCTCTCTGAGAGAGACTCCAGGAATATTTGAGAGTATACGTGGCGCAATGCATCAACGTCTAGTCGCATGCGTAATGTCTGAAGGTAAACATATTGAACATTTACTATGATTTCTACATGTTGCGTGTTTTGTTATTAATATATCAGTTTTGTTTTTTACCCTTTGATCGTTTAATGCAGGTACTAACTACAAAATAACAATGAATTCAGTTCGCATTTATGACGATGTATCTCTGTAGTTGTTCGTAAAATAATTTTTTGCTGCAAACTGGTTTATTTTGGGCAAAAAATCCAACAGACATTTTTTATTCAGAATGAAACAGGCTATCGGAAATACATTTTTGAGGGCTAAACAAATAATAAGACAAAAAGTTAGATTGGAAATAAATTTTAGGGGGGTTGCGTTTTCCACCTCTTACAACCATGGGGTAAACTAAATAAATTACTGGCTGAGTGTCTTTTTGGTAATACAAAACGTCAGGTTTGTACTACCAAATATTGTAACTTTTTCAATGCTTGTGAAAAAAATTGTTATACAAATTCTATGTACCCCTTTTAAGGGGCTGTATCATAACAAGGGATACTACAATAAAGTTTCTTTATGTGGAAGATCCTATCTTTTGTCGATGAGGAATCACCTCCTTGAATGTTTTACATTTATTCAGTTACACCCTGTATAGTAATGGGTTGGTTTGAGAGCCTTTCACATCTGCCTTCCACTGGCTAAATCTATATTTCACATCATACAAATGCAGTATATTCCAGAACTCATTTAATAAGAGGTGCTTACAACGAAATTTTCTCAAAAACATCTGTCAACCCACTTTATTATTATATGAAAGTGAAATGTGAATTTATCAACATTTATTGGAATGATCTGGGGTGAAATAAAATGTTTATAGAAATTCTGATGATTACCGATTTTTCGCATATTCTGAAAACGAATATGAAACTGCTTATTACATGTGTAAGTCTCCTCGATCCTGTCATTAGACTGATTTTGATTCAATTCCTTTGTTAATACTCATCTTGCCCACTTCCACATGAAATGAGGATGATTTACGTTGAAATCAATTGTCCCTTTGGGCGGAAAAACATTTTCAACATCAATAAAACTTCTTAAAAATTTCTGATGATTCATTATTCATTGTTAAGATCACACTTCCCATCTATAACAAGCTATAATTCAATAGTTGACCTATTCAAATAACTTCATAAAATATTTAGGGAAAATTCAAGACAATCATTTAAGATGGATCTATCTCTCCGAATATGTAAGAAAGAAAATGAGGATCATATCTAGCAGATTTAAACTCTACATGCGTTTGTTCGATATGAAATATCTAAAAATATTATATAGTTCACTGATACAACCAAATTTATCTTACGGGATAGAAGTATGGGGTGGAATAGTCGATATACATTTGAAACGTCTCCGAAATGGATTTTGAAAATTATATATAGGAGAGATATCACATATCCCATGAAATCACTATTCTCTGATTCTGTAACTTTATTCATTGGACAACTCTACTATCAATCACTAATAATACATCATTTTTTTATTTATTTCCAATGGAATATAAAACGGGGCAAATCTAAAAGAGTATTTATAAATGATAAGGTGAAAATAACAATAAATGATTTGATTGTTAAAGATAATATGCAATATCCTGTTATGAACAATGCAGTGCAAATTACAATAGTTAGATATGAATATGGTGATTATATGAACGTTTGATAGACGTGGTAAAGGTTGTAAGGAAATTAGAAAGATGTCAATTTTTATTGATTTGGATATAGAGTTGTAGGATTTACAACACCAAATTAGGGGAGAATTGAAATAGTAATTAGTTTTACTTTGATTTGTTTGGAATGAATATATTCCCTTGGTATCATGTGATAAAAAAAACACTTTCCTGGAAATTTTACTCTTGATACAACAGACCTTCCTTCTTCGAGGGCGCTAAACACCCAAAAAAGAACGTTTGGGATGTCGCAAAGGAGGTTATCACAGCACCGGAAGTTGAATGGGCTATCAAATCTATCAAATTGTATAGAGCTAATATGGCGTGGAACTATTTACCACTCAGTTCTTTGGCAGCAAGGGTGCTATATTTACCTAAAGTGGGTCGGAGAGACCCACACACTAAATCGGTACGACCAATCAGCCTTGCATCCTTCCTATTTAAAGAACATGAGAGGATACTGGACGGACACATCAGGAGGGTAGCATTATATGCTTCCCCCCTGTATAACCACCAGTATGTTTATCAAACCGGCAAATCGATAGATTCAAGATTAACCTCGTTGAGAAAATCTCCTAATTTCTTGACAACAAGGAGATTGTAGTTGCTGTATTTCTTGATTTCGAAGGAGCATTTGATAATGCACTACCTAAATCTATAGGATTGTCTCTGGCTAGGAAGCGTATAGAATTGACCATAACTGACTGGATCTATTCCATGATAGTAAACAGAACTGCAATTACGACTCTTCAAGGTGAGTCCATTAGGTTCAGGGTCACCAGGGGCTGCCCTCAAAGCAGGGTACTATCTCCCTTTCTGTGGTCGCTCCTGATAGATAGTTTACTTGATGCCCTCGGCAGAAGAAAAGTTGATCTGCAAGCTTATGCAGATGATCTTGTCATCCTGGCAAGGTCCACGTCGGGAAGAGTAGCTTGTTGTGGAATTGGCCGCGGTGGTAGTGTGCCTGACTGTGTGGTAGACCGTGGGTTCGATTCCCGCCTCGACCAGATATTTTTCTCGAGAGAATGTATCTGGTTGAAGCTGGAATGATTACGCAACCGTGTTAGGAATCAGAGGTTGAAAGGTAAGACTTCGTTAGTCTTTAGCTCGCACAAGTTTCAAAATTTCTGAGAGTTATCGTTCGTATGGGGGCTACAGCTGATTAACGGAAAAACATATTTTAAACAGATTTCGAACATATTTTGAACAGATTTTAAACATATTTTAAACAGATTGTAATATTCTGCAAAGCGCGTTAGACGTTGTTCACAGTTGGTACCTGAGAGAGCAGATGTCTGTCAACCCCAGCAAAACTGTATTATTCCCTTCACTAAGAGGAGACAATTGGACAATTTAACGCCACTTCCCCTCAATGGTGAGGTCATTCCATTTGGAACGGAGATGAAATATTTTGGCATTGTGCTTGATAAAAGATTCACTTGGAACGCTCACTTGGAAAAGATTTTACACAAATCCAGACTCTATGGACATGTCGAAGGATTTGTGATAAAACTTAAGGTTTGGGTTCAAAACAAATCCACTGGATTTATGTGATAATTGTCAGATCAAATGATAGCTTATGGGGAAATTGCCTGGTGGCCAAAGACTTTACAGAAAACCACTCAAGCGAAGCTCTCTGGCTTACAGAGACAGGCTTGTTTGGCTATCAGTGCTGCTATCAGTACCACACCTCTGTTCGGAAAGTGATGAAACATCACAGCATATACTTTGTACCTGTCCCACTGGGGACCGCATCAGGTTCTTAGAGTTCAGCAGAGCCGTACTCTTAGCATTTGACCTGAGAGACCATACAAACTAATCAATTTCGTTGAGAAGCTAGACTTATTAGGCCGAGTATGAATAGGTGTGAGCCACAATAACTCTTGCGGGTTGCAGTGGAGGTTCGAATAAACCCACTCACCTCAGACCAAACTAACATAACTCCATCTTTTATATAGAGACATTAATCAAAAGTTGGTTCAATATAGAACTGCTATGAGAAAAATTATTTATAATTTCATATAGGAACTTAATATCAGTTATTTGGCGTCTATCCGTCGAAGATATCATATTGAGTTGTATGTTCATTTGTAATAAATCTTTAAGATTATGAAAGAATTTTCTATTCATACAGGTGACGAATTTGCTTCGTATAGATTCAACTCTTTCAATATATAAAAAATACAGGGGGGTTCCAAATAACTGAAACAGAACTGAGCTGGCTCGTTACATATGTCGTGTGAAGTGTACGAACAGAGTTAGTATTACGGAAGTATGTATGTATGTATGTATGTTTGTTTGTATGTTTGTTTGTATGCATGTTTCTTTGTAACTCTCAAGCTCGGGATGTGTATTGACAGAATTATCGGCATTATTGTCTGATCTATTCGCGGGCAGATGGCGCTGTACGTAACCCCATTGATATTTTTTGACCTATTCGCGGGCAGATGACGCTGTACGTAACTATCAATTATTCCTCAATATGTTTGCGGACAGATGGCGCTGTAGCTTGAGCTATTCGCGGGCAGATCCGCTCTACGCAACCTCCATGATAGGTTGTTCGAAGGAAAATCAAAATAGAAAACATTTTTTGAGAATTATTAGTCTTAGCGAAATTTTATACTATAAATGAAATATTTAAATATTACCCGCTATTCGGTACAAAAAAACGTTTTGAACGAAACGGAAGATACTTTTTAATATCTAATTCGATTATTTGAAAGCAAACCAGAATATAGAATTCAACAATGAAAACTGTATCGTAAATTGAACACCTAAAAAATTCAGTAGTCAAATATTTCGAAAAATCGAAAAATTAGAATTAAAGTGCTTGACATACATATCAAATCAAAAGATTGATTTGAATAATAAAATTATTCACTGAAAAAATATTTTTATTCCATTAATATTTTGAATGGAACTTCAAATCAAAACATCAACACTGAATTGTTTTCCAAAATTACTGCTGCAAATTTTCTCTTTACTTCGAAACAAATTTTAGAACTCTACACCCTCTTTTGGAGACTTACTGCATCTCAGTATTACTATAAAATTTGAGACCTCAAACTTTATTATATTGTTAGGGAGGAATTTTACATTCATGTGCCGTCTGTTAGAGATTTATAATACTAGTGACTAGAACTGAAAAAAAAATATTTTTGACAATAAATCGGACTGAAAAGTTGAAAATAAATATAGTTTTAAAAACTAAAAAACACACCTTTAAAGAACATCGAACTGAAAAGTTTAACATATTTTTTCAATTAATCTTAAAACAATAACGAACGAAAAATACTAGTATTATTGTGAAAAAGGCGTGAGCGCTTTGTGCCACATTTTTGTTTATCAGGCGCCCGTCGCATTTTCATAATAATACTAGTATTCTTCGTTCGTTAAAGTTTTAAGCTTATTTAAAAAAATATTTTCAATTTTTTATTTCGATGTTTTTTAAAAGCGTGTTTTTTAGTTGTTTCACACTATATCTATTTGCAATATAGTCAATATGCAAGTCAAATAATAGCTAAGAGTCATAAAATACTCCTAAGTCCTTCACTTGAGATGTTTTCTTCAGTTGCTGTCTGTTTAAGAGATATTGGTGGTGGTGAATATTTTGTTTCTTGTAAATATTATGAAATGGCATTTAAGATTTAGAAATGAAGAGTTCTTCTTGCAGAATTTCACAAGATTTTTGATGTCGTTCTGAATAAGAAGGGAATCGTTGGAACTTGTCACAGTATGGAAAACTTTCAAGTCGTCAGCATATTTAAAAAAATCGCAGTAGGAAAACAACTAGATAGATCGTTAAAATAAATGTTGGAAAGAAGAGTCCCCAAATGGGAGCCTTGAGGGACTCCGGAAGTAATATTGATGAATCTAGAACAACATTTTCTCAGTGTGACTGCCTGAGACCTATTTGTAATATACGACTGAAACCATCTTAGCAGATCACCGTGTATACCGATTTTCGCCAGCTTTTCGAGTGAACTGGTTGCATGATATATTTTGTCGAATGCCTTGCTGAAATTGGTATAGATGGCATCATCCTGGTAGCCTTTATCATTGCTCTTCAAGAGATATTCAGTGTAGATAAATAAATTGGTTTCAATCGAGCGATGTTTTACAAATCCTTGCTATTCATTATTCATTGAGAATCCAACATCAAAGTATATATAGTTATGAATGATTGACAAATAAAGTATGGAAATCAAGCAGAATTTCGATATAGGGCGATAGTTTTTAAACAATAACTTATTACCACTTTTGAAGATAGGAAATACAAGTGCAGTTTTCCAAATTCCTGGGAAAGAGCCTTCTTTGATAGACTTATTGAATAAAATAAATAGGATATGACACATTCATTGAGCGCAATATGTTGAAAAGCAAGTGGGTATACGGATACAGGAAAATTCAGTATCTTTCTCAGAATAGTATTTTGAGGAATGTGATAAAGATTGAATGTAAACCTATCGGTTAATCTATTAGTATCTGGTTGATTCATACTTTTCGCCGGGTTGAATGAAAAAGCGAAAAACTCTGCTAATTTTCAGCCAACACAATATCGCTTTGAAACCAAAACAACTGTTATCTCGAAAAGCAATACGCAATAAAAGAGATGATGTATCTATCTTTGTCCAGTCCTATACACTGATATTCCAGAAGACTCAAAAAGCATTCAATTCATTATCTTATTTAAAAAAATGAAGAAACGGTTGCTTAATTCTTCTAGGAAGATGATTCCTCAATTCATCGACGGAAAAGATGTAACATAATAAATCCAATAACAAATTTGGCAACCAACTCCCCATTGAACACTGTCATGCTGACTGGTAGACATTGAAGTTTCGCTGTAAGATACTTGCCTTAGGGCTCTTCAGTGCCAATCTGGATGATATTATAGAAAATACACACAATGCATTCATAAATTAAGATTTTTATGCCACGGAATAAGTTTGATCTACCTATATCATCGATGGCATCGTAAATACATTCATTCACCTATTTGATTGAATCCCAGCCAAAAGGAATCTTGTTTGACTTGAAATGGTTGTATATTTATACAAATATATTTTTATGAACACTGAATTATATAGGAAACACTTTATTCTACCCAGATTGTATTTCAAGCATTCGTTATGAAATGGAATCAGATATCTTTCACAGAATTTCTACACAATATACTGACCAGAGACAATTTGTTGAGTCTTTCTATTGAGGAGAGTTGTTTTTGGCAATTTGCTACCAATTCAGACGTTGATCGGTAAGAGCCAAGATTGTTCAACGCCGCTTGACTGTCCGATAATATTTTTATTGACTCGTGTATGAGGTTGGATTCTACCAATCGCTCCGCACACAATTCAATAGTATAGATTTCCGCTTGAAATATAGTAGCATAGGTCCATAGTCAGGTTGATATATCTGTCCTGGATCAACGACTGAAGACACCTTCACACCTTCACCAGAACCTGAAGGTGTTTGTAATTTATCTGTGAACCAACAACTATCTGCTATTAATAGTTCCTTCTCCAGGAGGACCCTATTGAACGACCAACAAGTGGTTAACCACTCTTCTTGTTGAATCTGTTTTCATGATAACAATAATTATATTTATATTGAAAATTTATCTGCTATTCAAAAACTGAGATTATAATTGTTTTTCAAATTATATATGTTATCTGATTAGCGAAATACGCGAAAGACAATATTTTTTCTGGTGTGAGAAAAATGTTTCCACTAAAAAGAAGTAGTTGTAGTTGTTACTGAGTGATTAACCCCCACGTGTATCACTTTCTTTCGAAAATCCAAATGGAGAAACGTTCTGTAATTTGATAACATCTTGTGACGTAAACATCGATAAAGCTCTAGGAAGAGGAACATTCCAATAACCGAAGTAATTTTTATGTTTGATATTCAAATAAATCTTGAGTTATATAAACCAACCGAAATATTTATTTTCTATCTGCAACTAAATTTGTTAGTTTTAGGATCAGGAGCCTAATTATAATCTATATTTGATTCGGTTTAGTGTTGGTATCGTATGATTGAAGCTATTTCGCTCATTCTTGAGTGAATTATTACAAAGTTACAGGTTTTATAGTATATATGTTATATTTGAGTGAAATACGAAGTTAAGCAATTCGTCAATGCTGGGATTTGGTGATGTAATGAAACAAAAAACAAGTGGTCGGAAACATTGTGGTTTGTGATAGAATTAGCATATACTTGTCGAAAATCTTAACTTGTTTTGCTATACAATAGTACCTAATGAAAAAAATAAACTAATTTATAACCAAATTCGAATTGATTTCAGATAGACAATTTGGCTTTAGAGAAAAAATCTCAACCGAAGACGCGATTCTTGAACTGACAGAACTGATACATTAATCCTTGGAGAAAAGAAAACCTTCTTCATGTCTATTTATAGACCTAAGGCTTTCGATACTGTCGATCATCAATTACTCCTACAAACTTTAGAAAATAATGGTATCAAAGGGAAGTGCCAAACACTTTTTGAAAGCTATTTTCGAAATAGAATGCAAGTGATGCGAATTGCAGATACAATTAGCAATTGAAAACAAATAGAATGTGGAGTCCCACAAGGTACGGTACTGGGTTCTATGCTTCTCAATTTATATCTGAATGAATTATTCAATTTGGACATCATTGGGAACATAATTGGATATGCAGACGATACTGCGATATTCTATGAGGCCGGAACTTGGCTTGATTTGAAAAAGAACGTAGAAACAGATTTCCACTTGCTCAAAAAATGGTTTGACCAAAGGTTCCTGACAATGAATCTGGAAAAAATTAATTTTCTTCCTTTTAGCTGCAATCTATCCAATGATTGTCCATTTGAATTTTTTGATGTCGGCAAACAAGGAAACACTTGGGGGTCTACATAGACAGAAACTCAAGGTAAGACTCTCAAATGAAATGTACAAAAAAACTGCAATTAATGCTTCACAACTTCCGTTCCTTGAAAAATTACTTACCTCACAAAGAACTTAATCAATTATACAGTTCCCTATTAGAGACCCATTTGAGATGTGGTATAACAGCATGGGAATCAACTCTGCGTGTACACCTCAATCCGTTAGAGGTATAACAAAGGAGATTCATGAAGTTGATAATGTCTAGAAATTCACGTTTATCGTCAGATTTCCTTTATAAAGAGTGTGAAGTTATGCATATGAGACAATTATATTACTATTGTACTAACGTGAAGTATCATTTCAGCAGAAATAAAGCATCATCAGCATTAATTGCACTGTGATCTATATACGTTGTGCATAAAGTTATTATTATCATTCACAATTGAAGAAGCTATTAGTGAAATTTGTGTCATTGTTTTGTACTCTCTTGAAAGTATAGAAGCAACATCTTCAACTAGTATGAAAGGAACACAAAAATACTGTTTCTTTCATAACATTTCCTCAGGAAAATTATTCAATATTATGTTTGTATTTAAACATCGATAGTTCAAAGTTGGTTTCAGTCCAGAAAATAATTTAGATGAGTTGAATGATAATGTAACAGTTTCTGCATATTTTAATCTAAAGTCATCTATCTATCTATTGATTGACTTTTTGGAATTTCTTTGAATTTTAACTCTTAGTTATCAAATTGTTTTGAATATATCATGTGATTTTAACAGGATTTCCAAAGAAGAATTGAACAAAAATTCTCGATGAGAATGATGCTTATGAAAAGAAGGCACCTATGAAATTCCTTATTCGAAAAAATGATCGTAATCTTTGATGAATCCATTTTGTTTTTGAAAAAAGCCGCAACCGTGAAATTGAAAAAGTCTCCATTGAATATCAATTTCAAGAAGAATTGATATTCGGGTAAGAATTTTTGATGTTCAAATAACAAATGGGCCCACCTAGTAATCTGTAATCTATATTCGTAAGAAATAAAAAAATTATTCAACGTTAAACGATTCTTTCCATATGCGGTAATTTACGAACTATTTCGACCCTTTCCCATTGTCGGAAATTTCTTTCAGAAAAACAATAATACAAGAAATGTGGGATAATCAGATATCCGCCAGAACTTAAAATAGTTGAATTTCATTTCTTTGGCTCTGCCGCCTTACTTTGACTTTATTTTTTTGAATATGGACCTCTAGTTTTTCTCATCGATTTTTGTAACTGCTATTATAATATATACAATAATTTCTGGGTTTTCTATACTCTTTCTTGATTCAAAAAAATGTGGGAATGTTCCAAAGAAAAGAAGGAAGTAAACATCTTTAAAATAACTAGCTCTATACATGGATGTGTAAATCATGCAAAGAAGTAAGTGCAATTTTTCTACCATTCATTTAGTGAGTGGTAGAAAAATGATGTGAATGATATCTGATTTTATTTCATAACGAATGATTGAATTACAAACTGAGTAGAGGATAGTATCTTGTGTATGATTCAGTGTTCATATAATAATAATGATAAAAATAATTTTTATTTGCATTCAATTACATGATCCAATATAAACATGAAAATATTTCAGAAAGGATGACAAAACAAAAAAGTATTTATACATATAAAAAATAATAAGAACAGGAATGCAAAATGGAGTTGAAAACAATTCGAAAAAGTTCTAGTTCAGCCCCAATTTATAAGTATAATCATAATTGTTCACATGCCAATTATATTTATTTTCATTAAAAAATGTTGAAGGATGAATAAACATTATCTGTGGAAACATTAAGTTACTCATTCTTGGACATCAGACTGTCTCTCATTTCATCACGAAATAAATATAGTTTTATAGTACGAAGTGATGGATCAATCTCATTATTAAGCTTGAAGAAATTGTAGATAAAGCTTCTTCGGAACAGAGAAGTTTTGTAATGTGGAAGTGTTATATGACCCCTATGACGTAAATTGGAGTTATGAGTATCTGTCCTATATTTTATTCTATTGTGAAGATATTGGGGACACTTTTTATTGATTACTGCATGGGTTGAAATGAGAAAATGAAGTTTTCGAGGATCTTGCATTTTTAACCACTTTGCTGATCTCAGCTTGTGATATTTGGGATCATATTTGCGAATACCATAGAATAATCTGAGACATGATTTCTGTATTTTTTCTATACGATTGATATCGTTATGATCTAAGCATCATACATACAGAACGTCGCAAGAGTTAAAGTGACTCAGGACAAGTGTATCACTCAACGTTTTTTTAAGTGATTGTGAAAGAACATGTCTATGAGGGTAAAGCATTTTCAATAAACAATAAGCCTTTTGAAGACAAGAGTTAATATGTTTTCTAAATCAAAGTTCTGTATCTAAGTGTGAACCTAAATTCCTTGCATGACTTGTAAACAGTAACTCTTCATTATGAATTTTAATTCTTATAACGGTTTCAATGTGATGTTTGTTTTTCCAAATATCATTACTTTAGACTTCAGTGCGTTGATTTTCACTTTATGCGCATGTAATACTTCTACTAATCGGTTTATATCTTTAGATATAACTTTTTGATCCTCAAACCAATCTTCTGGAGCAAATGAGTGATACAGCTGTATATCACCAGCGTAAAAGTGGACTTTACAAGTTGTAATGCTCGAAATTAAATTACTTGTGTATATATTAAATAGTATGGGGCCAAGTATAGACCCTTGTGAAACTCCACAACCCCAGAAGTGACTTTTTCTCTTGATGACTGACCCACAGCTGTCCCCACATATTCACTTCTGTCCTGTGGATAATTACACATAAGACTAATGGCATTGTCCGAAAAACCTATGAAGTGTAAAATAGAGAGTAAAATTTCGTGGTTTATCGTATCAAATGCTTTTGAATAATCTGAGAGAATGACAACAGTCGTTTATCCTCCATCTGTCTCTCTAATATTATTATCAACAATGTTAACTAAGGCTGTAGCATAACTGTGTCCCGGTCTGAACCATGATTGTTCAGAAGACAATAAAGTATAGTTGTCAAGATGATGTCTTATTTGAAAGTTCATGGTTTTTAATATATTCAGTAATGTGTTGAAATACGTGTAATTTCCGACGGTTGTCACCAAAACAAACATCATCAATATTTGTGTAGTCTCGAAAAGGTACACAGTAAAAATTAAAATCTCGAAGTGAAGAACATTATCTCGAGTCACAGAAATATTGCGCTTCTATATTCATGAAGAAATATTTTTATAAAGCGAGAAATATATTCTCTCAAGTTGAAGTTGAATCATTACTTCAAATGGACTGAATAAACGCTTCGTTTGAGGAAAGAAAATATTCCACCAATATTGTGCATACACTTGAAAAGAAATCATCACATTAGCTCAAAAGAAGTGATTATGCATTCTTTAATCTGAGGACACTTAATTTCGAAACAAAAATGTTTTGGGTTTTGAAAGAATGTTATGTTAACTTGGAATACTATTTAAATATCTCCGTAGGAGAAATTAATTGTTTTCCTTTGAAGAGTAGCATTTTTCATTCGAACGCTCCTATTTGTATGAATCAAACTCATTTACTTCATCAAAGATGACCCTCTGTTTATAAATTGCCCCTCTCATATGGATGTATGTCATTAGTTAGGTACTTGAATCCAAAATATCTCATCTGTAATATGAACAGCTATAAGTGGTAAGGAAAAATATTAAATAATACATTATAAATTATTATTGGTTTATTTGAAGCAATTGAAAATCATAAATATTATCCTGAAAAAACAAGTTTGTCCCCATAAGGATTGTTTGAAAATAATCCTTATGTGGTCAAAATACACAAAACATGGAGTAACATATTTTTGGCAAATTGCAAATTGACAAGTAAAACAAAATCGAAGCCTATAAACAACATTGCAACTCAGAGAAGAAAATGAATTAATTTATTAATAATTTCACATAAATAAGGTATTTGAAACTAGATGCCATTCTGGTAAATAACATTAGAAAATCACCATCATCCATCAAGTTCTGCATTTTGCTTTTCCTTATCCACAATTGCCGGAACATCACTTGGATTCTGAAATGAAAGAAAAAATTAGCACATCATCCTTCGCCAATATTTCGAATATCTAGAAAGGCAAAAATATGAAAAGAGCTGCCACTCAATAAAAAAAATATTTTTTCAGTAACTGTTTGAGTGGGTTTATTTCGTTAACCAACCCAATTGTTGTCCGCATACGAATGACAACCCTCAAAATTGTAAAGTTGCGTGAGGTCTTATTATTTAACATACGATTCCTAGAAAGTTAAAAGGTAGCTTAAACATACCTTGATCAGAAATAAATAATCACTCCTCAAATCTCTTTGAAGTGGACAGAATCCTTCACAGAAAAAATGTTTTTCAAAATAATCATTTTGGAACCGTCATAGGAACTCAAAGTGTTGTGTGAGTATTGTTAGAGGATTATTAGAAAATATAAAATGTTTCATTTGAAAAATGTAACTCGTGATCATGATTTGTTATTTCAATAACAACATTCACTGTTCTCACGTTTTTGGAAATTCTTATTTCTCCTCTAGTGAGTTTGGTAATAGTTCCACCTATTTCTTACATCCTAAAGGAAATATATAATATAAAAAATAAATAATTTCAAGCTATGTAGGGTATATTCAATTTGTTTTCAATGAATAACATAAACACATTTCCGAAGTTTTACAGAAAGCAAAGACGTTTCGGAATTCAATAAACACTTACATGTTGAAATCAGAAAGTGGCTGTCATATGTAGGTGCTTTTTATACCTACTAGTGCCTATTTTGGTATTTTTTGTATTATTCGTAAAATTATTTGTATCATTCGTAAAAGAATTGTACTGCCGACAGACATATAAAACACTTCCTCCTTAAAATCGCAACACAAAACATCATCTTCCAAAACATACTGGCGCGTATGCGATGCTTACAAGAGAATTCTCCGCTCCCCTCTTACTTGACAGGGAAGACCAATGTTGCCACATCATTTTATATATAATACTGACATTGCT
The DNA here is from genome assembly GCA_015342105.1 of Leptinotarsa texana. Classification (NCBI taxonomy): domain Eukaryota; kingdom Metazoa; phylum Arthropoda; class Insecta; order Coleoptera; family Chrysomelidae; genus Leptinotarsa; species Leptinotarsa texana. The sequence goes on from WOGN01002601.1 coordinate 14,810, forward strand.
AAATGGGAAGAATGTTTTGATCAGTTATGTATCATTAATAATAGTAAAGGATTCAATCTATTACGGAATT
>WOGN01002602.1:0-16450 GCA_015342105.1 Leptinotarsa texana
TAGCGAAACGCGCGTCAAGTGCAAAAATATCAGTTTGGTGTTAGGGTAATTGATCTCTAGGAAAAGTTTCAACAAAAAAGTAAAATGCGAACAGCCACTATTTGAATTTCGCGCTATATCTCTTAGGTTCGGCTGTCAAACACTGGAGGCACTGAGAAATGAGAAGACGCAACGATTGCTTTACTCTTTCTGTCCAATATATTGTTGACTCACTGTGCCCTTCTGACCCACTGTTGCCACAATGACCCTAGATGATAATCATCACTTATTTCTTTTTCAGAGTTTCAATTCTCGAGCAGCGCTGAACGGGCACATACGGATTCACGGCGGCACCGCACGTAATTCTCCCACGCCTTCATCGACGACATCGGAAAGGAGAGTGGTGACGGTACTGCCGACGAACACGAGCGTATGTCACCCCGATTCGACGGACGAGTATCCCTGTAAGATATGCGGGAAGTAAGTGTACACGATTCGTCCTAAAAAGGTAAATGATCGGTGTGTTGCGTCCTCTGCTTACGTGCTAATACTATTCGTTACTATCGAAATACACAAACATCCAGTGTGCGGAACAAGGTATTTTTTTCTGTTCTGGTGGTTGTACGGGTGGTAATCAGCGTTTAGGGTGAAAAATTGGTTGATAATATTTCAGGTTGAGTTGAAAAAAAAATTTTTCAAACCGAGTAATTTCATCTGGATGGAAGACAATGAACAATCATGATGAATCAGTTACAAATAATGGTTCCTGAAAATCAAGTCACTCCAATTTGGGGTGTGTTCTTAAGATCGTAATTAATTTGTTTGATAAGTGTTTCGAGGAATAGTATTTACTTTATTGGTTTATTCATATTCTACCAATGAAAATTTCCTCAGTAATTGTGAATAAAATCTGAATTCTACAAAAAAATTTATTCAGAAATGAATGAAAGAATATTTTATGCCTAATAGCTTAACATTAGACATGTACAAAATATCTATACAAACTTCAATTTACACATTAACTTGCCTACAAAAATTGTCCCTTCGAAGGTCTTTGTGGAATATTTATTTTTTCACAATTTCCTTCTTATCTACAAGCAGTGCATCCTTCATACCTTTGAAAATGAAGGCGGCGTCATTTTTTTGGCTGGGCCTACAAAACGAACACAAAAATGATTTTTCGCCTTTTTCCATGATTTTGACTATATATGTTTTGTAGAGTAGGGAGCGTGAGTGTAGACTCACAGCACTTAGGCCACATGTGACCCATTGTACATCTTCCCAAGGAGTTGTCCTTCTAGATCATCGTCCATCGTGTCCTTTCCAGGAACGTGAACAGGTCACTAGGAGACATCCCCTTTAGATTGGCAGGAGTAGGCCAAAACTCGCCGAACACACACTCTCTTTTGCAACCATGAGGTGTCTCACGGTGGCCTCCGCGAAGGGTTTGGAAGGTGTAGCGATATTACTGTGGTTGCGCGGCTTCTTCAACCTTCTTGGGGTTTCCTCCGTGGAAGTGCACAAGTGAGGAAGCTTTCCTACAAGGGCAGCCGGTTCCTAGCCTTTGACAAGGCGGAGCTCTTGGCGCCCTCCACAGGAAGTGCCCTTGCTAATGGAGGTGATCTGCTATGTCCAGCCTTATTCCAAGCGGTAGATTGGGGTGAATATTTCTGTTCATTCCCAGCCACCGCCTTAGATTGAGGTGAGCACTTCTGTTCAGCCTCTGGATTGGTTTTTGTTTTTGTTGTTTCTGTTGTTACATTCATGTGTGTTCCCACGAGTAGCAAGAGAAGAGTTGATCACCTCTGGCAGAGCCCCGCATTACCAGAGGTAGGCCGATTACAATGAGGTTTCGCCCAGTTCCCCAAGGGGATCGTTCGTGACCGCATATCACCCTGCGGCATATCACCCAGCTGTCAGCACGATTCCTTACACCTTAGCTTGTGTAGGCTGGGCCACGGTGGCATGTTTTGCAAAGGCTTTTGGGGGGTTTTAGTTCCCCTCACCCTACTTGTTTCTGCCACTGACCAGGAGTCCGGCAACCCCGTCCATAAGGCCACATTAGCTTTTCCCGGACAGGGCCTCCAGTCCCCTGGCCGTTCCACTATCCGCCACCTGGGTAGCCCAACCCACGGGCACATAAAACAAAAAAAATAAAAGACATATGTTTTATTTGTACCTTTGGTTGTCTTCTGTGCGACTAATATAAATTTATTAACTCGAACTTCAGATTATCTCTTACATTCTTATTGATTTCTTCTTCGTGGCTGGTGTCAGTCTCTGCTTCACATTTTTTCGCCTCTACTATTTCGTCTTCAGCGCAGTCTCGTTGTCCATTTGGTCTTTTTCTAGTCACGGAATCAGTATCGTCTAATTCTTCTTCTAATTCAACATCGAGTGTAATAATAACTTCATCATTACTTTTATTATTGCTGCCATTACCACCATCGTTTCCAGTGTTTTTCACGTTTGTGTATGTACTTACTATCTTTTTCAGATTGCTTGGTATTATTTACCGTTTTTCTAGTAATTAAGTAATCTATAGAAACACTTTTACCAGCTTCTAGATTCAACTTTATCATTTGTTGATTCACAGTAGATAACCTAACCCTGCCAAATAGTTTAGGTAGACTATTGAAGTGAACTACCTTGTATAACCAAATCGAAGCTACTAGAACTATTTCCGCAATCATCATTCAGCATTTATTCTGCTGCCTTTGGAATTCTCTCTCTTTTTCATGAAGAGGAAAAACAAGCACTGAACTCAAAAATATATAATGCGCTCTAAGACTAATGATTGGGCTAAAGGAACGACTGTTATCGGATTAAAATCGCTGTAGATTATAACCATTTGGGAAAATAAACTAGGGAAGTTTATTTCGTGAGAGCGCCATTCTACGAAAAGAAGAGTTATCAAAAAGTATAATTCGAGATGTATTGAGCTAAACTTCGCATCGATGGCTGTTATAGTATGTCGCTCACTTTCGACTCACACTGTTCTCAGTTTAATCAAACAGTGAAAAAGTTCCGGTGACATCTTCTATCAATATTCCAAACCATCACCATTACTTGTAACGTTCAGGTTTCCAGTTAAGTGAATAACTCTTTTCTGGTTAGACTCTACCATCCTTAAGATATGATGTGAACAATATTTCAAAGAAGTCCCAATTTGATCTTCATGAAACTTTAAAAACTGCGTACACAATACAGCTTTTCAATTCGAAATAATGTTCCAAATTTCTAGTAGCTTTGTTTCTATTCCTATAACGTAAATGTACCAAGACATCAAATATCCAATTGACATGATTATGTATGTTTTTGAAAAATTCATCTTCCTCCAGAAAATTGATACCCAGGTTTCCTATCTTCAAATAGTACGTGGTTACTGTCACCCCAAGCTGAAATTTTCTGTAGATCTTCATCAAACTTTTTGTTGACGCTGCTAAACAGGTGTGCTGTCGACAACAAATCGAGATATTTGATTTCAGCTCTTTTCCAAAATGTTGTGGATCATTGGGAACAGCATCGTTTTTGGTGAATATATCCATGAGAAAACCATCGAAAGCTACTTGAAAGGATCAGTCTTCTCAAAGAATCTGCTACACAATGGAATGTAAATTGTTCATTGTGAAATTGCATTTTTGTTTTTGTTGTTGTTGCTGTTGAACAATCTATGTGACGGAATTGTGGACTTCATAAAATGTTAGCCATTTAGAACCATTTAGACTGACAGTGAGTTTATTAATGATCATCTGGTTTTTCAGCTCTTTACTTAGATTTTTCACTATCTTGTATTTAAGTTAATGATAGATCAAAAATAAATATGTGAGTGTAAGTACCTACATCCACAATATACGATTCTTCACGAATAATGATTTCCTGAAAGAATGTTTCGAAAAATATATATTCTTCTTCGTTTATTTTTTTAAATAGTGATATGTTTATTATGCATTCATCTGGGCTAAATTATTTATATACCTTATAGAATAAATAATCCTTCGTAAAATTTCACTTTTATCACATTCTGGAAGATAAAGGCTTCTCCTGATGTCATGTCCTCTGAATCTTCCATCCAGCTGCGATATGTGGACATTTAATAGTAGAGATAATATCCAAATACAAAATCCAATATGTATTTTTTAAACTAATTGATTATTGGGGCCGCTTGAAGTTTTGTTGGGAAAACTAATTTTCAACAAATTTTCATTGTGATATTTTTTTTCTATATCAATATATCCAGTTTTGAATATTTTCATCCAATGGTTTTAAAAATTTTATTATATTTTTGTTGTATCATTTGAATGTTAAATTCACAATTCAATTAAAGGATTCAGATTTTTTTAATTCAGCTTGTTTCGACAGGACATATAATGTAACCATACAGATTATATAATTATACTGCAATTTGCTGATTACCATCTGTATCTCCATCATTTATTGTATCTCCCAAGCAACTTACCGGGAGATACTTATTTTTTTTATTTCACTACAGTTTTTCAGTACGTCTTATTTCTCTCAAGCATGCATCTCTTGTTTGAACTTGTGACTTACTGGAGACACTTGTATTGATGTTCAGTAGAAAATATTTCATAAGAAAATAGCTACATAAAAATGTTTACTCTTTGATGAATATGACAAGTTTGTACTTTGACAACTGTTCAGCCTCGACTGTGTATTAATAGAATACAGGTAAATCAGCTCAATCAATTTCATCTATGGAATCGATAGAAAAGATAAGCACCGTTCATCAAAAATAAACGGTAAGAATCGCAACAAACAGACACTGAATTCCTCGTTTATCTTACTCAGAATGGTTTCTGTTCAAAAGTCGCATTCATTACCAAAACCTATTATAAAAAAAATACCACTGAGGAGATTTGTGGCAGATAGATACTGATTGACAGCCATAAATTATTAACATTGTTTCCTATATCACTTCAGTCATTGCAGGAAAAATGATTGGTAGTAACTATTAAGTTATATACGGTAGAAAAATGAATGGCATCTTTGATTCGTCTCTCCATGATGTTTTACTTCACATGATTTTTTTATTGATGAAAGATTTCATGGATAAGCAACATAATTCCGAAAATCAGGAGTTTTTCTTCTTATCTGTTTACTGTGGGGGGAATTGAAATACCTCCGAATGGTTTTTTGATGGCTCTAGCTTATTTTTGAAACGATTGAGACACTCGATAAGGAATGCCATCAGTTTTTCAACAATTTCGTTGTTGATATTTCCCATGAACCGGGTTATTGAATTTTCAAAAAAGATACATTTTTATCAACTGTAGTTCCACAAAATGAATAATTTTCCACATTTTTCGTATATTTGGCATCTTGGCAGAGAAGTATCCAATATTTTATCCTATCGGAATTAATTTTGAATCATTCAAGTACTACAAACCGCAACAAAAAGTGAAATGGAAATAAAATCGAAAACAAAATATGGGAATCTTCCGAAGGAAGAAAAAATAATAAAGTAAGAAGGGAACTCTTCACAAAGATGCGCATGATCGTGTGTATTTTCTTTCAGATACAGACCGTTGGAAGAAAAAAAAGAAAAAAACAATTTATGAATAATAATAATATCGTCGTTATTATCTTCTAATACATTTAAAGCGAATGAATCAGGAACCGTTTATTTATTATATGAAGATAAAAGGGATAAAAGTCATCATTCAATTGCTCTTCCACTTAACCTCGCATGAACATTGAATTGAATCAAACATAGGAACGCCTCCCAGCATAAGCAGTGTGCACCATCGAAAACGAAACAAATCGAATATATTCCAAAGACATTTGTTTGTAATAAATATAAAAATGAAAACAGGTCGATTTTTAATTCAAGGGGCACATGTTTCTATCATAACCTCACTTATCCGGCCCTCTGGTTACCATCACCCTAAAAATTTCTCGTAACTTTTAATTTCAGCGCCCTCTTTCGGAAAAAACCATTGTTCTTTATTTCAAATTATGACACTTCATTTGAAAGTCAAGAAATGGTAACAAGAATTTAAAAAAGTCACATTGTATGGACCCAAAAAATAGAAAACTATGCATAATTCTAAACTACATTATTTCAGATCAGTTACTAAAACTGTTTTCCCTTAACTGCCGTACACGAGTGTGAGTTAGTCTCGAAACATCCGAAATTTTGGAACATTTCTGGATTTACCTGATAACATTGTTTTTCCGCAAAGGAGCTCCAAAATGGAAAGTTACATAGTGAACAATCACATAGATGAATTCCTCATGAAATCATCTTTTCGATGATGTTGTCACACGGGGAAGTTAGTACGACAGTTGGGTTTATGATAGAAAGATGTCGCCTATGACAACAAATCTGTCTTGAAGATATTTGATCTGTTTACGTTTTCGGAAAGTGTGTTGTTATAAAGTATCACTAGCATGAAACTCTAATGTAGTTATTTTCTTTCTTCTTTTATTGGAAGTTTCCCATATTTTTGTTTGGTGGTGGATGAGTAGAAAGCCAAAGTTTTTTCCGAAGGACAAATTTCTCCTAAAAATATTCCCTTTTGAATTCAAAATGAAAACTGAAGTACTGTCCGGAAATTGGAAAGCGCAATTACCGAAGCAGAGACAAAAATACATCACTTTAGCAACTTTTGCATTGCCCTCCTTCTAAATTAAGTAGGCTAGTTCTAAAGTGAGTGGGTCTATTCGACCCTCCAGCGCAACCCCCACGAGTGCGGTGCAAGGGTTGCGGTGGTATTACGTGACCTACTTTCATTGAAAAATTCTTCAATTACTTGTGCACTATTATGTGTTTGTTATAATTCTAATGTTCACTGGATGTGTTTTTTTATATAGAGGCCTTGGTTAATTCGGAATATTATTATAATACTTATTCAACTGCCATATCCTAACATCATTCAAATTTTGCCACCGGACACTATTTAATTATTTTGGAGAAATCAAGTATCAATCGAACAGAAAAGTTAAAGTGCCCGACATTCTCTGTACGAGACTGCCGATTGTGATCTTTGTCCAATAAGTTGGATGATCCTGAAAGCCTCAGGATAAACTTTAGGGGCGGAGCTCCAAAAATGCGAGTAATACCCCAAAGCTTTAGCTTCATAAAGCAATCAGGGTTCCGGTACCATGTTTTTGAACTAATCCTAACAACGTAATTGTGCCATATTTCTATCCAGTTTAACAAGCAACAAATTGTCACATTCACTTTCTGAGAAAAACTGATACCCAGATCTGGGTACTCTGACCCTAGGCTGAAACTCCTACCAGATCTTTATGAAGCTATGAAACTGAGGGCATCTGAATAGATGGAATAGGTGAATATGTTGTCGTCGGTAGATTTTTGGTGTACTAATAGATCGTTGATGAACAGTGGAAAAAAGATTAAGGATTATATAGGTCCCTAACGAACCCTAGAAATAATGTAAATATATCAGAGATAGCAAACGTGATGACTATTTGAATGGAACTATACATAAGCGAAATGCATTTTATGTCCTTAGTGTACACTATGAAAAGGATTTGAGAAAATATGAATCTCTGGGAAATACCGCCGTTGAAGATGAGGGTATCCAAAAGAGAATCATCGATGTGTACCTACTTTCAAGGAATGAACTTTGAGAAATCCGCAAAACTATGGTTAAAAATTGAAAGTACAATCGGTCAGAAAAAGTAAATAAATTCACAGAACTGAAGACTCAAATGGAAATGTTCTTATAACTGACAAAGAGTACTTGTGAGTTAATGTCAGGCTATAACATTTGTATCAACTTCGTTCATTTTTACACTCCTAAAAAGCAACTCTTGTCAAATTCATCTTAAACGAATAATTTTTTTTTCTACTGATCACAGAATAGTGTCAGTTTCAAACATAAAAATGCACGTGAGCATGTCACAACATTGTCACTGCCGATCACAATGCCGAAATAAAAAGAAAATGAGCAACATAAATTTTGGTATTCGCGGCAATCACACTGCCTCACACCAAAATCTGTTTTCGTACTTACAAAACTCTTGTTTCATTTTCAAGCTGCTTCTTATTTTACTTTTCAGTTTCCAACTTTCCTAATGTACTTTCTGCGAATTACAGGGTGGTTCAATATTCCAAAGACCTATCTTTTTATTTATGCCATAAAACATATGACAGCAATATTATTTAAGATGAAGGAAACTTCAACTTGTAAGATGAGACAATCTTTCATTATTCTGGATAACTTACTAAAGAAAAAATCCAATTTAGTCCAGTCACGAAATCATTGTGGCTATTAAACTATTCTTATTAATCTTTCTACCTAGGAATCAGTCACAATAACTGAAGTATATCAATGTTAAAAGATATTTTTTTCCTTAAATGACAGATTCATATAGATAATTTTTAACTTTTATAATTCTTTTTGTAAATTGCATTAAACGCAATCCATATAAAACTTTTAACTTTTGACAACTCTTGGTTCCACATTTTTTAGAGAAGACCTAGATTATGTTTCTCTACAAAATCCAAAGTTTAACGTTTTTGACCCTTGTAATTTAACTTCATGAAATATTTTTGGGTCTAAAAGTAAAACACAGTGTCTTTAACGTCTGCATTAAGTTTAAAATTAATTTAGTGTAACTTTACTCAAATAAACCCAATAACCTTGTTGAAAGAACCCGTTGAACCACCCTGCTAACCTTATTTTACTGAATGTATTTCTTATTGGCAGAGTGTTCACAAAAATCAAAAGCCGTAGTGCTCACATGAAATCACATCGACCCCCCGACGCCGAACCTGTGAAAAGAAAAGAAAAAGATCCCCCCTCATCCACCAGCTATGAACTTTCCGTGCCAAGCCCGTTTAGTACTTAGTCGTAGATCGAATTTTTATCATTCTCAAATATTTAAAATCAACAAATAAATCAAAAGCAGGTAACGGGCAATCAAAAATTAATAACAGTACGAGTCAGATCAAAACGAAATATCTCACATTTTTTGAACAAAAGACATGTTTGTTACTCAAAAGTTAGAGAGCGTAGGTAAAAAAATTATAGGTAGAGTAGTAGTGTACAAATTACAAACCACATATTACAGAGATTTATATTTAATATTAAATAGGGGTTGTGTTACGTTACGTCAACGTAACGTTAGTGCCTTTCGAATGTCGAGTGAGACACTATTCAAAAATGCATCATTGTAATCATCAACATCACCATTAGAGATCTGGGATAAAGAAGTTTGTGCTCAGAAAAAAGAAGGAATATGCCCAAAATCTTAGTTACCTCGGAAAAAACATATGAGTAACCACTTGATAGCGTATAGATGATAAATGTTTTTACCTAAGAGTCTTTATGAAATGCCTAGAATTCTGAATGAGCCTATTGTAGCCTTTTCTCGATTTTTTGTTTCTATCACGATCTGGAAATAATAATGTCAAAGTAATGAGGACATTGAAAACGTGTCAGTTTTCTTGCCTCCCATTTCTTACCAAAAATCTACTCTTAGATAACCAGGTTTTTTTATTGGTTTGGTTACATGTATCTGTTCCATACAAACCATTATTCTCAAAAACCTGTGTTTTCATATCAGCAGGAAACTTCTTTCCTGAGTATGAATTTTTCTCAGTAATCGGTAACTTTCCATCTACTGTTTTTCATTTTGTGGTATCAATCTTTTTCCGTTACCATTGATTTCATCTTCTCCTGTTTTTGTCTTCTCCATATCAATCTTCATATTTTCTTGGTTCGAAGCTTTGCTACATATTTCTATATAGGTTTTCATTTCAAATTTCCTTATCCTCACTCGCAATGGCTTACCACAATTCCGTCGTTGCTATCATTTTTATTTTCTAATATTCTTTTTACTCATTCTTCATTACTTCTTCGGGAGTATGTTAACATTATGCTGTTGAAAGTGCATCCCTATTTTACACGCAAGGTATTCATATTGGATATATTTATTTATTATATTATATTTATATATTATTTCAATTTTGAAAATGTCAATTTTGAAATTGAATCCGATACTAAATAGCAAATTTCGAATCTCGTTACTTTGAATAATCGACGAGGATGATACAATAGGTTTATTCAATTGAGGTTACGTTGACTCAATTGAGCAACAATTGAGGAATTGAGGAACTGGATTTATGGTGTATTCTTGAAATATCATTTTCCGAACTGTTTGAGCAATAGATCTGAACTCAAAGTGTTAATCAAATATCAAAAACGGCCATAAATAATTTATTGTAATGAACTATACGTATTATATAACTAAAGCAAAACTATGAACTTGTCTGAATTTAACTTGCAAAAAAGTACACTTAGTGGATTTGCTCAAAAAAAGTGAGTGTTTTAACTTTTCTTTGTATTATTAACAACTTAGACATTAGATGAATTGGTAAATATATAAGATATTATTTTAAATAAACTGCTACTAATACTATTCATATATTAACTTAATCTTAAATAGGAAATGGTTATATTTGGCCCTTAGAATATTCTTATAAAAATTAGGAGAAATTGTATGACTATGAATGTATGATCAAACATGTGCCATAAAGGAAAATTTGAGACAAGTCCATTGTTTTGTGATTTTTTTAACTCAAAAGTACCGCACGTGCTCAAAGCACGGAGGTACTCTTAACTCTGTGTTGTGATCTTTTTGAAAGTCTATTACTATGAATCTATCTATATTAATACTTGATATAATAAAATGAATATTTGTACATGTTACTATATGTATGATATTAGAATTAAATTTTAGAGGTCTGCGCACAGCTGGGAGTTGATCAAGATTTCCATTAAGAAAATGACAATCCACTTTAATTTATTTATGTATCGGTGTTTTTATTATGTGTCTGAAAGACATTAAACTTAGGTTAAGTGCTTATCTTCTAGAAATATCACTGTTAAATGTTTTGAACATGCTGTATGTTTTCTTGAGCTCACTGAAGTGTTAGATGTAGGTTAAGTACACTAAGATCGCTCCAGCTCGCGGCAGACCACCAGACTGGGCCAGATTTTTGGTAGTCTAGGTATCAGGTGCTCAGATCTATCAATTAATTGTTGTTATTCAATGTACCTCTTGAGAACTGACGATTGTTTTTTAAATGTTAGCTGGGATAGATGTGCTTTCTATAAACTGTTAAACTCGTATTCGACAAAGCTGACATCTTTGTAAAAATTTCAAACTCATATGTTAACATTACATTATGGGTAAGGCACTTCAAGAAACAGCAGGGTCGTATAATCATACATGTGAAAACTAAGTGGTTGCTGTATCGCTGATGGTCTCCAAAACACACAATTTTATTATTAATATGTTTCTTTTAATTTTAATACACAGTCGACTATTATCTTGTAAGACCATATGACATATAGTCATCTGAACATAATGAATATAACGATATCTAGTCAAACAAAATTGAGGGCCCACATAGAATTGGAAAAATATAGTGTGGAAGCAAAACAAAGCAGAACATTTGCTGAATTATAATGATACATGATAGAAATTGGTGCAGTAATATTCATTACTGCACCAAAGGTTCCAAACAGTGCATCACAAGTTCATGAAGCAGGTCATCATGAAAAACCTTTAAAGAAACAGCAAATATCATTCTTCATTTCGCCAGAAGATGTATGAAATATTTTTATCGAACTTTTATACTTTATACAGGTTAGAAAGGGCAAACTTTTCAATTCACCCCAGTAAGTTACTACATAAACTCAAAGAAATTTTAACAAAGAAAATGGTTTCATTTATAAGTAACTTGTGGTACTTAATAAGTTTGACTAGCAAAGAAAACAAAGAAATTACGCATAATTGGAAAAAAAAATTGCAGGCATTTCTATGATTAGATTTATTTTCAAATCGTACTCGATAACTGTCAAGATACGTTAAATAATTCACATGAAATATTGCAAAACGGATATAGAATATGTATAAAACAAAAATGACAATTTATCAGATCCCAACATCCTGTATACAATCTACATGCCCTGCCATCTATTACTAACTTGTGAAAGCAGTAGTGACTTGGTCTTCAGCTGACAATTATTTCGAGTATAAACATGAGTACAATAACAGTGCTTCTTTAAAATATATTCTGGTTTGCTTCATATTTATTGAAACTCAATTTTTGATATCCATAAAATGTTTCTTTATGTAATCTGAATGCTCCAGCTTATAACTAATCGTAACTAAGATAGGTTTGCAATATTTCAGTCCAATCACATATTTCTCGATTATTTTGTAATAATTGGCATCGAGTTTACAATCAATTTGTTTTTGACAGTTCAATTAGTTTATCACTATTCCCAAGGCAATTCTGTAAATTGCTGGTTTGCCACATAATTTCTTCCTTACCGATACTTATCTTACCTTACCTGGCCTGAATGATCGATTGACCGTCGTATTTCTGGTAATCATAACACTTTTTCTTTCAATGCAGATAGCGGCAGCATTCTGAGATCATAAAATTCTTGTAAGGGAACCCTCAATAAACACCACATTTATTTTAGTAAACAACTTGGAAATTTCGAATACACCAAAACGATGTCAACAAACTGCCAAAATGACTTAAACGAGTAGAAAGTTATACCATATTTCCAAAGGCGGATTAAACGTGAAGAGCGCACTTAATTGGCGCCCCTTCAGTAGGTACCCAAATTTCACTAACTTCGAACTATCGCGTGTTTCATTTCGTGGCCTTGTGCCCCTAGGCACATGCCTAGTTTGCCATGTGGATAATACGCCTCTGCATATTTCAGAATAAAGTGGAAGCTTTGTTAGAGAAATGCTTGGTTTTCAAAAATTTTCAGAGGATAATTTTTAAATTAAAAATGTGTAAGTTTGCGTCGGTGTATATTTGTATACAAGCAAATTCAATTTCATTTTATTGAGTGACATACAGTATTGAAATATATTCTTCAGTTGGACTTCAACTTAGTTCGTCACTACACTTCAGAAAAAATGTCAAAAATTCTGTTTTTGATGTATATAGGTCTCAGGTTTTGAAGTTGTACTAACATTACATTTGCTAAGAATTTCTCAATAAATGAATGTCTTGTCATCGATAGCCATTGAAATTTTCGACATTTTCCATATTTGATAGTGACTGAGCTTTCGTCTTCAAATTTTCAAAGTGTCAGTTCTTGTTTCAATTATTCTCCATATTAAAACGGCCTAACGAAACCCTTCTGTCAACTGGATATTAAATGTTAAGTGTTAAAAAAGCGATCGTCAGTTCGACTAGTTTACTTTCTGTTATCAATATGTAACCTGACACTTATTATTTTCAGAAACGATACTCGAAAAAGTCTATTATTCATGTATGTATATCATTGGGTGTTTCCTCATTTCACTGTACTGTAACTGCCAAATGTACTGTTATGGGTGTATAATAATCAGAGTGTGTTGATAACGGGTGTAGCACAACTTCTACTGCACTATAAATATATATTTTCTATCCTTTCAATAAATGAAAATTATAAATGAATCAGTTGAGTGTTAAATATTGTGAGTTGTAGAATTTAAAAATATTGAAATTCAACTCATTGAAGTTTAGTACGCCAAGAAAAATAAATATAAATATATAAATTTAAAGGGGTATATTTTCAAGAGAGGTGAATTTCTGGGAAAGATTTTGGCTTTCTACTTCTCTGGAAGATTCCTACATTTTTTTAAAGATGACGAAATAGAAAACTAAGACCTTTCTTTCCCAAAAAATATATGTTGTATTGATTTTTCAATTGGTCATAAATTTTTTCCAAGACTGTACTCACTTTCTATGAACAGCCCAGTGAATCAACTGAATTTTCTATTGGATTCAATTATTATCTCTTGCAAGTAGATTGGATTCATTTTTAGGAGAATTCAAACCAATCCACCAAATCAAGATTCAGAGATCTCTCTTGGCCATTAGCTACTCAGGAGACTTTAGTTTCTCAAAGCTACATAATACACAAAATGATCAATTATAAGAAAATATAACTGATTATAGATTTGCAAATGATAAGCAGCACAAAAATATTAATGAATTATTTCTCACACAAAATTTTGCCAGACAGGAAAATGAAATTGTCATAAAGTCTGACCGTTCGCATTTAACATGTATCGGGCCAACTAATAGAAACATCTATGATAGATGGATAAAACCAGAGATTTGAACTCAGAATGATGTAGTATGCTCTAGAGGAGCAAATAGAAGGGTTGCAAATGTAATATTCGGTACAAAAATTTACATTCATCCAACAAACAATAGTATGTCATCTTTCTCAAATATTGTCACATGTTAATCTGCCTTAAATGTGATTTTTTTATGATCTAATTTTTTTGTAGAAATTATTTTAGAGCACTCCTTGCATTTGGATATCCACTTCTGAATATAAAGTTTCTGCAAAGCAGTACCACTTCTATGCCATTTCTAACCCTAGATCTTAGTAAAATGTAATAGAGAAAAGGCACAAATTTTTTTCTTTCGAATAACTGATGTGATCCTCAAATACTTTGAACAGTAAGAGAAATTTCTCTGAACTCTTTTTCTTTTTGGAAATATTATTCAAATTTGAAAATAGTATACAATTTGAACTCGATTTGATCTTGAATTTGAATAACTTTCCCAAATCCGTGGTTATCCTATGAACATAAAGAAAAATACGACTGCAACCATAATTATCAAGTATGATACAGTTAATTCCAGTAATGTTGAAATAAATAATGTTGAAAAAAATATTTCGAATTTCGATTTCCTGATCAATGTTTTTCAGCGGATCTAAAAATACAGCATTTTCAATTATATAACATAAAAAAATTAAATTTTTATTTGTAAATCCAAGCAGTTTTCTCAGCTTTATTAGGGGTGATGTACTTGATGAATTTAAAGTAATTTAAAACAAATGAGTGTTCCTTATTTTTTTAAGATTTAGGATGTTGTAACTCTAAAATAGTAGCCTTCTTGGCTTCATTTCAACTTATAAATGCTCGTTCAGACTCTCTTGAAATAAAGTTCAATCAAGCACAAAAAATGTATGGATATGTAATAGTGAATCTAATCTATCATTTTTTATCTGTTTTTGAAAGGATACATATGAAATTGCCAATTTGACAATTCAGATTCGTTCAGACGTGGTTCGAAGATCTTGTACATTTTTATATCCTCCTAATGTCAATGGATCCTCAAATAAATATCACATGTATGACCAAAAAGCCACTTTTCTTTGCATCAATAATCCAATCATGATATAATATTTCATCTTTTAACATAACATTTTGAAAATTTTCGATATATTTCACATAAATTTTACCAGCTTACTTTATTTTTTGCCCAAGCCCTTCAAGAATGCATTTGAATTTATCTGAAAGGTTACAGACACGAATCGGGATATTAGAAAATGATTTCAATCAACAGGTTTCATTTTCAGTCATGAACCAATGGACTTATCTTACCTTGTGCCAAGAAGAAAGTGTCACGTAACATATTTTAGTTTTAAAGCTTGTATATTTGTAAATAGGCTAAATACTGAAACCTATATTGTACTAAAACACTTGGCAGTTATTATATTTTCATAATAAATGCCAAATAACATTTTTATAAATGTTTGAAGTTTCATGGTTAGATTTTTGCGAAAAATTATTTAACCCCTACATCGCCATTGCGTTGATTTAGTAGTGGGGACGTGTAGTTTGCAATAAGCTAAAGTATGTGTATATGGAAAGTATATTCGAAAATTACCTCCCACTTCCTTTTTCAAATTGGGGATCATCATTATAGCTTCAGACTAATGATTTCATTAAAACAATTGATAACAGTATTGAAATATTTTTCGTGAACATATACAGCTGAACCTATTATGCAACTAAACATTTTATGATGACTCAGTTTGTTTATTATAATGCAGAAATGAAATTGAGTAAATCAGTTCATTCATTAGCTTCCAATTTTTGTGCCATTATCTTCAGCAAACATAAAAATGTATAGTTGATATATATAAACACGATTTTATTTGAAAGCGATTTTTAATGGATATAGAAATACAATTGATTGATGTACTTTGAAGGATAGAATGGATTGAACTTGGTTCGTGGTTTAGTTGTTGATTTTTTCTTTCATCTTCTTTTGAAAGTAAAGATATAAATTTAATTAATTAATTTTTTGTCATCCATACAAAATTCGTATATTCACTACTGTGTTTCAGGATGTAGATGTATGCAAAGAACTGCCTTTACCTCAACCTATTTTCGAAAATGTTATTAAAATTATATCTCGATTATCAGTGTCCATAACAATTTCATAAATCTGAATCGAACAAAACTCCAATTCCAATTTATTCATTCAGTTAACATTCAAATTAAATATTCAGATTAAATACAGTTAAATAATCATATTACATGAATAAATATTTTAAGTGCTATATTGAATTCATTAAAAATTCGAGAATTACACCTAAGCATAGAATATGCTTGTATTGTGCCTATTCTCACAATTTAAATGAATCCTTAT
>WOGN01002603.1:0-11653 GCA_015342105.1 Leptinotarsa texana
GTGGCACCTACGGCCTGGTGACTTCGACAATTGCGGAACTAGACAAACGTCACACCCATGCTCAATCCCTAAAGAGATGGGATGAAATCAAAGAATGCTATCTTGCCAGGATCACCCTTGGCGACCCTGGGAAGCTGGCGATGACCAGGAAAAATGTACGCTTAACAGTAGGATTTCTGACTGACCCCTATCAACTAAGGAAACACCTCCAAAATATGGGGCTAGTAGGCACACCTCTATGCAGGATGTGTGAACAGGAAGATGAAACTGTCAGACATGTCCTATGCGAATGTCCGGAGTTATCGTCAATGAGAGAGTGTGTGTTCGGCGAGTCTTGGCCTACACCTGCCGATATAAAAGAGATGTCTCCCAGAGACCTGTCCTCCTTCCTGGAAAGGACTGGCTGGATGATGACCTAGGAGGACAACTCCTCGGGAGGATGTGGGTAACATGTGGCCTAAGTGCTATGGGCCTACGCTCACCCTCTCTACTCTACAGATACAGAATATAAAGGGAAGCATGAGCCTCAAAACTCAAACAGTTATCAGTATTAGGATTTCTGCTTATTTAAAGAGGGCAATTATGCGTTGAACAAAAGCTGGAAAGAGGTTTGGACAAAAGCTTTTCTGAACTACGTTGGCCTTTATGATGTTGTTCCATAATAGTATTGATAGTTCTTCGGTAGGTGCGCTTGGACAACATCTGTCTTACTTTGACTTACTTTTTATCCTATCTGAATGTTGGTTTCAACTCAATCTGGAATATAGTATAACTTTCCAATATTTAACTTCCCTCGACAATGGGGGGTTGGGACCTGCTCGGTCTAAATTGTAATCATATTTACAGAATGCTTTCTACGTCACTATATTATTAGCCAGTAGACCCACGGATGCACTAACCAACCGATAGCATTTTAGTTTTATTGAGGCTGGAGCCTAGCTCCCTCACCCTTCGGACGTGTGTTCGTCAGGAAAACGAAACTCACTGCGCTTTATAACGGTAAGCAGGTCCTCGGATATCCGTACCGCCCATCACGATGTACCCCTACCTGGCTGGGGTGTTGAATGAAAAGGCTATTCACCCGTTAACGAAGGGTATGAGGGCCTCGTTCGGGGATTTATATATAGAGAGGAGTCGTCCACAGCATAATCTATAGCTTCTCTAACTAACTAAATATCGTGAGTTTCCGCATTATCGAGAACTCACCGATTCCTCGACTGAATGGACTACTGAATGGAAGGCAACTGCAAAATTCTGCAGATGGCTTCATTCCGCATGAATCACGGATCATTTACTGTCATCCGTAATAACTTGTTTTTCAATCTTTTCAACATGGAGAGATTTGTCGGAGACGTTTGTCCCTAGGCGCCTGAAGCATACATGATGACAGACTTGAATTAAGATCTTATTTTAAGATCTAACTTCAATTTTCTGTTGACTACTGGGTTCAGATTTACCATCCGTCCCTGAATCTTGGACTTCACGCTTTCGATGTGCATGACCCAGGTAAGCTCACGGTCTATTAGAAGACCGAGGTACTTCACTCTCGCTTCTAGTCGATTCCGGTGTACCGGGATACCTCCACACGATGGGACCTTGGGAGGTCGCTGCTGTAAAGGGCGCCCTCTACTCTGACCTGAAAGGTCCTGTCCTACAGGAAGGAAGGAGTAGATCCACCGGACCCGAAGGTCCCGAAGCAGGCCGAACTCAAGTAGCTCATCAAGAAAGCTTTCGTACCAAACACGATCGAAGGCCTCTATAGATGAACTGTTGCACAACGCTGTTCTTGAAGGGCAAGTCTGAGTTAGTAAAGACGCCACTTACGGAGGCGCCATCTATGGGATCAACAAAAGACTAAATCCATGAATATCAATGATAAACGAGGCCCCCAGAGGATATTCGCTGTCACAGTCAATCTTTTTTGAGCTCTAGTTTCAACTAGTTGTCTTGTAGTGAAAGCTGCAGAAAAATACGGAAACCATATTTCGTTCGGCGGTCGATACCGAAGTTTGCAACGAAACGTCTTTGGAACTCGGTCATCATCGATATTCATAGTAGAGTGGGTTATCTACCAATCTCATTAATTGCGACTTTTTGAAGTGGAGCTGTTAGCGGCTTTCCTACACAGGCTCATCTATCAAGAACATCTGAGTCCAGCAATGATTCGCAGGCCAGCCTAGGACTCTTATGGCAGGTTAAAACAACGCTGTCACAT
This sequence comes from Leptinotarsa texana, assembly GCA_015342105.1. NCBI lineage: Eukaryota > Metazoa > Arthropoda > Insecta > Coleoptera > Chrysomelidae > Leptinotarsa > Leptinotarsa texana. The sequence continues at coordinate 2,216 of WOGN01002603.1, forward strand.
TACGAATCACACCTTCTGGTGTGGGCTGCAGAGAAAGTCAGAAGAGTAATCTCATTCTTAGATCGATGTCGAAGCTTGGCTTTGAAGAGGACTATCTTTGTGAGCGTTTTTCATCATTGTTATTCATACATTGGGTCCAGAAATGGTGTCTTTGCAAGGAAAGATGTCAACATCTGTAGCAACTGTTATGGTCCAATTATATGGTCATAATTATAACGTTTCATAACATTGGGGACGAGATCATCATAAAGGAGAGCTTCTTCCTATATGAAACCCTTATTTTTCCCATTGATATTGTGTATACTAATCTACCGGAGTGTATAGCGTTTGTCTACATGAATTGCATCCAGGAAGGTACGTTGTTAGTATGCTAAACATGTGATCAATCGTAATTCCCCTCCCGATAATTCAACTCCGGATCTATAGATCGGCAAATCGAAACCTTCCCTGCTCTGTAACACTGGGTGTGAATGGCGCATAATTTACCGCCAGCGAACAGCTCATGTCTCCTTCTATAATTTATCCACCATTCGATTCTGAAATTTGCAATTTGGCTTCGATTAACCCGTGGACTTTTTTTGGAAGGTTGGTATCGTTGGGTTATGTCGCTTGGGCAAGTACAGCTTCAGCAATGATCAGTAGTTATTAGAATTTTCAGTTAATTATTGAAAGGTGATTGTTTATTTGAAAAAGATCCGAAAAAGTTATTGAACAAGAAATAGAGGCTCAAGTTTTGTAGTCTTTGTTAAGAAGTTCTATCACAGTGTTGTCAGACTTTCTCAGGATATAGATAGGATTAATACTACCTCATTGTTACTCTTCATTTTATCTGAATGTTGGTTTCAGGTCAGTTTGGGATGCAGTTTAACTTACAAATATCCATCCTTTCCCAACCGTGGTCAACCACAAAATTTAAAAATTATGTAGTCCCTTTTTATTATTCCTTTTGTTTAATGCTAATATGGTCAATCTTGTTATGATATTCAGGGCATACTACATAGGTCACCTCATTTTATAATTATTTAGTTATTTTTTAAAAAACAAAGCATTCATACACCAACACCAGACAGCAACTCTTTCGAGCGCTGGTGCTTAAATGAACCCAAGATGCATTGTTGGACTTATTTCTCCTTGAAGGACAAATCCAAGTATGAAAGGTATGACATTTTCCATTACGAAGAAACAATCTATAGAATCAATTTTGGAATCAGTCTTCGAATATTCATAATAAACGTCACCTACAAAGCCACGTTCAATGATTTGAAATAATGTTTTGGAAATTATCGCACAATGAAAACTTTAGGGCGACAAAATCACTTCAAGTGACCTCACAAACCGATGAGATACACGTAATGATGAAAGGTTGCAATTGCTTTGTTTTTGTTCTACATAGTGAATCACTTTGTTTTGTGAGCATATTTTTGTTGGCGTGAATTTTTACAAAGCTCAATATTATTAGTTACCAGCTGAAGCCACAATAAGGGGCCAAGATTAGATAATTGCTAGTGGCTAAGTACTTATTTGAAGAGAAGCCATGATGTATAAATATTGATTGCTTCAGTTAAGATAAGATTCCAAAAGTTAACAATATATTTTATTGAAATCCATGCAAGAAAGTTTTCTAATGAGTAACTTATGGCTGATCCTATCGAATGCTTTAGAGAAGTATGTGCACACCACATCGACTTGCCCTCACACAAATGATGATCAAAAACAGGTAGATTCGTATCTGCATCTGGATCTGGAATTCATAAAACCATGTTGATGGTCAGATATAAATTCTACTAGTATTTGCACTTTCAGTTCGAAACTATATTTGATTATGGTATAATTAAGATTACTGTTGAGTAAAATATAATATTACGACGTTTTTTATCGAGGGAAAGAATTTCCCAGTGGTCCTAAGTGAACAGATTTCCCTAAGTGAACAGATATACGTTTTCAAAGAATACTTTGTTGGATAATGGAGCAATCTGACAAATTCGCCGTAAAAAAGTTTTTAATTTGTTGCCAAATGACCGTCCTATTCTGGCACGGTATTTTGACACATCCGAAGAATTATCGAGATATTTCTTTTACTCCCACGTTACACTTCGTGTTGATAAATAGTGAACACTAAGTAGAAAAGAGCGATGTTGCCCTTCTATCTGATGGTGTATCATGAAGGAAGACTTATTATCATGGGGCACATAAGCAGCTCTTAATATACTTAATTTTCATAGGTTTTTTAGTGAGTTAGAGAAGTGATTTTTTGTTGGATTCATCTTACCGTCAGAGGTTTAGAATATTCAGATTAACAATGTGAAACAGATGTTGCCTCGTGACAAGCATATTTTTCAAAAGCACATTCAGATACATCCGCGATCTTTCGATCTATACAAGAAAAACAATAAAGTATTGATACTTTTAGCAACGAATCGGTGCACTATTTGGTGCTTGATGCTATAATATGTTGAAGTACCTCGTACTTCGACATAATAACTCGTAAACACGTAATAACTCGTGGCTCGAGTTATTACTGACATAACCTATACATGACACAAATTAGGTAAAGCAATAAATTAAGGGGTTACAAAATAGTCAAAGGAATCGTTCATCAGAAATCAACCTGACACCTTATGGAGATGAAGTCTTGAACCGTACCTTTACATTGCTGTTATATCTATCAAATTGACCTTTTGAATGGGGACCTGGCGAAGACTGTAAAATGAAGATCTACCAGTTGTATAGAATTAATTCTACTTGAATGTAGTCTTTATCCAAAACAAGCACTTAGAAGACCATCTACTTCATCTGCTGAAGTCGCCCACTTTGGAAACATGCATCGAAAAGAGTGTTATAGTTCTGCTACTTGGGACTAGTGCTTGATATGGCCAGTGGTTTTCCTGACCACAAAAAATATTTTTTATGTACTATATAATAATAAAAAAATGACTTGAAAAATTATATTCAGCTTCAAATTATGTTAGTTGCGAAAATTGTAGAAGTTTATTTATTTTATTTAGTAGGACATGTCCTAATATAAAAATGAAAAAATAGCTATACAAAAACATGTTTCTAGACTAATAGTTATATAAAGTTATAAAAAAAGAAAGAAAATTACTAAAAAACAAAATAATGCACTTGAAGTATGTAAAATAGCGTCAACAAGATTGATTATATTGTAATATATTCTGGTGATTTATAGTGACTGGATATGTTTACTGATCCTCGTTTTAAATACATAAATGGTATTAGATTGTTTGATGTCTTGTGGTTGCTTATTGAACTCATCGATTCCTTTATAGGAGTTAGCCATTTTTTAATTAGAGATATGAAACGTATTATTTCCTCTAGTGGTATAGTTATGTATTTGGGAGTTAATCGTAATAAATTCCCTTAGATAATCTGGAAGTAGCTTATGTAATTTCTTATAATTGAAATCATTGTTAATTTAAAATATTTGTAAAATCACACTCATGATAGTATTGTATATCATTAATATAGTATCCAATATAGGATCCAAGACACTTTCCTGTGGTACACCGAAGTTGTTGGTGATGGCAGGCGAGAATATATTTTCCACTTTGGTGATCTGTTTGCGATCTCTTAGGTAGTCTCTGATCCATTTCAATACAGCACCTATGGCTTTCAACTTATCAATCAGTATTTGGCGATCAATCGTTTCAAAAGCTCTCTTCAAGTCCAAGAAAACTGCAACTACATTATCACTACTATCAATTGATTTTTTCCATTTCGTTATGGTTAACTACAGTGATCCTTCGCATGATTGATTCTGTCTAAAGCCTGATTGATAAGTCATTAACAAATTATTTTGATTCAGATAATCAAGTAGTTGTTGGTAACAACTATCTCCAGCACTTTTTATATACCAGTTCAGATTGGTCTGAACTCCCATTCTTTGGCAGTGTTTGCCACCTTCTAAATAGGGGTTAAAATACTTGATTTCAGCTGACTTGGAAATTTGCCATAAAATAGTGAGATATTGATAAAGTGTAATAATATATGACCAATAACTCCAAAGGTCTGTTTTATGAATTTAATGTCAATGATTTCACTAGAAATCTTATTCTCCAGTTCATGTATAATTGTGGAAAGCTCGGGTGATTGAATTCAGAAAAGTGACTGTTAACAGAAATATGGCTATTCCATTTTGGGGCCTTTTCAATTGAGTTCAATATTTCTTCAATACATTTAATGAAATACGTATTGAATAACTCAGCAATTTCCTGTGTTCCTCGTACCATTTTTACCACACCATGGCACTCAAATTGTATTCCACTATCAAAACAAGGGACTTTAGTTTTTGTATCAACCAAAGATTTAAGGATTTTCCACATTGCTTTGGGATTATTGTTGTTGAGATCTACTTTATCATAGAAATACTGTTGTTTTTTACTCTTAATAAGTTAACACACTCATTTCTCAATATTTTGTATTGTTGCCAGTTGACATTAGACTTGTTAGTTTTGAATGTCCTGTATGCTATGTCTCTTTTTTAACTTTTACCTCTCATCTCCTGATCAAACCAAGGTATATTAGTTTTTTTATTCAATTTCCTCATGGGAGCAATTTTATTTACTACTGATTCACACTGATTTTTGAAATCTTTATAGAATTTATCTACATCTACACAATTCAACAGGAAATTAGCTAATATCAGCTCAAGTTGGATTTTGTCCGTATTGGTTGAATTAAGATTTCTATATGGCTTAATACTTGTCATTGCGTTAGTTGTAGAATTATTTTTCAAATTTACAGATATAATGGAATGGTCTATGATTTTAGGAACATCATGAGCTGTTAATTATATAATATTTGTGACAAATACATTTTCAGCATCAATTCTTTAATATTTGAATAATTTTCTTGAAAAATCGAAATAAACAAAAATTTTTATAAAATTTCATAACATGATCGACCGGAAAACGTTTAAAAAAAATTAACAACAAATTAGTGGTTTATGACAAACTAAATGGGAGAGAACGTACTGTGATCACACACTTGAGAACAGGTAATACCAACCTAACTAACATATTCATGCTCTCAGGAGAAAGACAACCAATATGCCAACAGTGAAACATCTCTTGCTAAAATGTGTCCAATATGATGAAGCTAGACAATGAAATCTTGAAATCTTTTCATTTTCATTTTTTAATTGTTCACTTTTTAATTGTTGCTTGTATTTTATTTTATTGTAATTTCACTTCAGGGATTGTGCTTAATATAATTGTTATTTTCAACTATTCATTTTAATTTTATTGATTCTTTCTTTACATCATATCAAAGAATGGAAGTTCAAAGAAATGAAATTCAGCTTTATCTCTCTTGACGTGGTTAGTTGCTTTTGGGAATGTTTGTTTCGTATTTCTTTTGATAAAAAAGACAACTAGGCAACGCCGCAATTTAGTATTCTTTAGGCTAGCGAAAACCCCGGGTTTGTGCTAGTCGAGGCTGGATATGGATCCCCGCAGGCACCTCCGAAAGATTAATGCGGCGCCTACTGAAATAATAACAATTTATATACTGCGATCCGTCGTTGTTATTCCAGTCTGGCCCTTCGAGGACACCATTCGGGGAATATGCATTTGTTACGGCGGATTCGAAGCAACAGGAATGTTTCAGATAACTTTCGTATTGAGAGATTGTCGTTTTTCAAATGGTTGAGTCAGAGGTTTGGAGGGCGACATTTGTGGGGATTCTCGTGTTGTTGATTTGTTGTTTGCAGAAACCTATCGTTTAGGGAGTTGAGGATTAACTTTTCGAACTCGTTGTAATGACCTTTGATGAAATTTCTCCCAAAGAAGTATATGCACAACTATCGATTTTTATTTTGAAATAGGTGAGTTACCTTCCTATCTAAATATATTGTCTTTCAAATTTGACAATTTTGTTTGTTCACGTACCCATGCATTTAGAAATGGGCCTCATCGCTGAAGATGATTTTCCGTTAAACATTTGGGTCAGTTCTCAACTGCTCCAGAGCCCATTCAGCGAACATACGTTGTTGTCTATCGTCGTCCACCTCCAGTTCCTGGCCAGTTGAATTTTGTACGGGTGCAGGCCTAGATCGTGACGCAAAATTTGCTAAATCGTGGTCTGCGAAAGGCCGAATTTTTATGAGCGCTGCAAAATCAACTGCCTCGGAGGCTTCTGCACACTCTCACAGACAGCGGCGATGTTTTTGGCAGATATTCTACATTCTATAAGGGTTTTGCATACAGAATGAGCTTTTATTACTGCACCGATTTTAAAAATGAGCTATAAAGATTTAACGGAAATGATTTTACATAAACTCAGTATAGGGTCAGAAACCCCATGCGAACCAGAAATATTCTTCGGTTATATCCAATGAATGCATAGTATGCCGTTTTTTTGTTGCGAACATAAAGTGCTTTTCTTTTATGCCCCCCCTCTGTTATTTTTTGAACGGGTCAACTCAAAAAAGTGAAATTTGGGATAATGAAATTAATGCATGAATACTTTATTTTGAAGTGAAATTGACAGAGGAAACTTCCAAGATGGCGACTGGGCGCCATCTGGGGGTTTTGTGACACCCCTATATTTTTGAAGCTCCTGACAAATGCTTCACAAACCTAGAATGTAATAATACATGCCTGAATACATCGACATTCAACTACATAATATGAGTTAATAGGCTTGAGGGCAGTTCAGAAGATGCACGAAATGGTTGCCTTGTAAAATTATTGCAATAATTTTATAATTATACACTTTCATACAAAAAACCTCTTCGATTCATTCATTCAATAAGTGCAGCATCCCAAATCTATTTCTTGACATATGAATAGCCTATCCAATATTTCACGCCGAACATTTTCGAACACAGTAACGTCTCTACAAATATTAATTATTCTCTGCCGTATATCCAGTATTCAATCAGATTCAGTTTCGTACATCTTTTGCTTCAAATAGCCCCATAAAAAATGTCCAAAGGTGTCAAATTTGGCGAGCGGGCTGGCCATTGTGTAGGACCTAGACGGCCAATCCAACGACTGACGAAGTATTATCCAAATAGTTTATCACTTGTCTGGAGTATGTGGTGGTGCTCCATCTTGTTGGAATACAATATCCATATCGAATTCATACAGTAGTTTCCAGCAAATTCGAATACAGCTCTCCTGTTGAATTTTGATCAATAAATATAGGTCCTATAATATGGTTTCCCAATATTCCTGCCAAACGTAAATTTTTTCTGGATATTAGGTATGTGTTTCCCGGAAATCGTGAGGGTTGGTGTCACTCCAATAACGGCAATTTTATCTGTGAACTTTGCCGTTTTAAAAAATGTACATTCTTCACTAAAACAAATATTGTGGAGATAGGTAGGATGCATTGCAATGATTTCCGTCATGATTTTGCTGAATTCTGTTCTTCGATCAGGGTCATCTTCAGTTAATAGGTGTACTATTTTGATTTTGTATGAATGATACCTATTCCTATTCAAAAGTCTCCACACAGTAGAAGGAGACACCTCACAAGCATTCGCGACTGAATAAGTAGACTGTTCAGGATTTACTACCATCTCACCAATTATTTGCACTTGCTGTTCTTCCGAAATGGTCGGATGACCTTGGGGCTTTTTGTTATGCGCAAGGAAAAGCAGAAACTTGGTTTAAGAACTTAATGTTAAATAAAAATAAACACAAACAATTTTCCTTTTTTTAAGTGCTAACGTGTCCTCACATGCCAACACAAAATTGTTGGGTGTATATCTGGATGATAAGTTGAGCTGGTCTGTTCACATTGACCAACTTTGCCTAAAAATTTCCAAATACTTATTCCTGCTTAGGAAGTACACGTGCTGTATTAACAGCATATCATGCGTTCTTCCATTCACAGTTATTGTATTGCACAATCTTCTGGGGCAATAGTGCCCACTCTAATAAAGTATTTATGATGCAAAAAAGCAACAAGAATTATCTCTGTAGCGGGATATAGATATTCATGTAAACCTCTCTTCTCATCTTCGAAATATTAATAAACTATCTATCTATCTATCTATCTATCTATGTGGACTACCGGTAGTTGTGAATTTGGATACAAGTTTCCTCAAATATTTTCTACAGATAGGAGGGTTCGGAAAATGTTCATTGAAAATTATTTCGGTCTCGAGATGGTTACGCGTCGCTCCGTAAATAAAAATCACTTCAATTTTTTCTTCTAATGTACGAGAATTGACCATTTTAGAGATTGTGGACATGGTACCTTTCTACTAGTTAAACCGAAAACTAAATGTGGATATTCTAACTGAGCAATGATGTTCATTGTCGTCCTGACATTTTTTGTCGTTTTTATAAACAAAAAATAACTCCACAAATCCTATAGGGTTGTTGGAATTGCCATGGCAGATAAAAATAAATATTTCTAGAAATATCGATATTAATGTATTTGTCCTCAGGAAATTGTTAAATGTTTCGCTATTTTGTAGTAGGTGAAGACATTGAATTCATATTCTAGGGCTGTGAAGTGATCGTCAGGAGCTTCAAAAAGATGTATCACAGGACCTCCTCTTTACATTTAAATTTTTCCTCATATGGCGCCCACTCGCCATCTTGAAAGTTTCATCTGTCTATTTCACTTCAAAATAAAGTATTCATGCATTAATTTCATTATCCCGAATTTCAATTTTTTGAGTTGACCCGTTCAAAAAATAAAAGGGAGGACATTAAAGAAATGCACTGTATTTTCAATGGTAATTGATACCGTCCCCTTATGCTTCTTTGCTCGGTACCCGTCCCCAATAACATAAACGAAGTTCAAGGCTATACAGATTTAACGTCTCTATACAGTTTATGACGACTAGGTACGTCTGCCACCGACAATGAAGTGTTTACGTAAGTGTATTTCCGTTTGTCGACTACAGCGCTCATCGCATCCGGGATTCCCGCGAAGTTTATGTCCGGTACGGTGTTTATATCCGGTTTGGCGCCCCCGCCTCCACTGATTACTTTACCTAATTGCGCGCGGCGTTCGACGGCCTTCAATTACCGGGCTTACCATACTTTTCGCGTACTCTAGGTTCGATTTGTTCCACGCATTAGCCGGTCACGGCAACGCATAAAAGGTTTCTAATTAGCCGGAGAGTTGGTGGCGTGGAACATTTTTTTATTGTATTTTTGTTTTTAATTAATTCGATAAATAAACGCAGTACCTTGGAATTTCAAATCAATCATGTTAATATTTTCGGCAATCGTCCGAGAAGTACCCAGATTTTTCCGGCCTAGTCCGGAAGTACGTATTTCCGAATTTTAGAAGTACGTATTTTCCGGATAAGGGAACATCTTGGGAGGTATTGTTTTGATAAATGCCGCATAGCAGCAAAATAACGACTAAAGGCTTTGGCACACTAAACACGGTCTGTCGCGGCGGGTTGCGATACTGGAACGCGGAGGGAAAGCGATAATTCTATATTACACG
>WOGN01002604.1:0-16449 GCA_015342105.1 Leptinotarsa texana
AAATCACCCGCAAAACAATAATCTTGGGTGGAAATCCCAAGGAAGTTGAGCTAGAACCCGCTGAAGAAAGTTTTTTTAGAACTCTGTTAAGTTATCTGTCCTGGTAAATTATCTGTGCTTCTTCCGCATTTCCATTCACTAATCCATGAATGAAGTACATTTCAGCCATTTAGTAGAATTATTCATGATGGAATCACTGCTAATGGTCAACTCCAACTTTCACTGATATGACAGCACTATCACAGACAACTGCTCTCCAAAGCAGGTGTATGATATGCAAAGTCGCTTCAATTTTGTCTATCTAAAATGAATCTAGATTTGAAGAAACCACAAACGACTAATTAACCAAAAAAGATGAAAAGACTACAACGACAAGTCATTAGTGTACTTTTTTCTATATTGTTGGCTGTGGTGTCCACTGAGACACCACTGGACCCAATAATTTCAATCTAGTTCAGGCTGAATAAGCGCCTTATCACTTTAAATGACTGCAGCAAATCTCAACCACATCGGTGTAGAAGTATTTATGATGTTTCATAAAAACCATTTTTTTTAATTGAACGCCTTGTATCTCAGAAACGTAAACTTTTTTTTGAACGACTTAACAAATCACCTTTTGAAGTACCGCAGTTAGAAAATACCCTGCATATACATACACATTTTACAAAATTACAATGTCAGTGCCTATTTTAACTTGTACCTGTACCATATTTATGTCAATAAACATTCATTCAATTCAATTCAACGTGTCAAAATTCTGAGATTCTCAAAAATATAATGACTGTAATGGCATTGACAGCTGAAATGAAATTTATTCATCAAAAATGTCACTTTATGAAACCGTTTATATCAAACCAACAATTTTTCACTTACTTAATGTATTGATATTAATACGACCAAGGTTTCGGTTTTCACACAATTCTCAAGTGTTCTATCACTACTCTACCACTAGCTAGAGCACTAGCACTACTAATACGACCAAGGTTTCAGTTTTTACACCTTTCTCAAGTGTTCTAGCACTACTCTAGCACAAGCTAGAGCACTAGCACTACTAATACGACTAAGGTTTCAGTTTTTACACCATTCTTAAGTGTTCTAGCACTAGCAGTGCTAGAGTAGAGCTAGTGCTCTAGTTAGTGCTAAAGTAGTGCTAGAACACTTGGGAATGATGTATAAACCGAAACCTTGGTCGTATTAATATCAATAGATTATGTAAGTGGAAATTAGACAAAGTATTTTATTCATATATCTAATTGAAGATGAATTTTCCACAAAATTAATAAGTCATCAATATCACCAACAATTTTCCAAGTGTTTTCCACGGGTATCCACCAGAAGCGAAGCACACTGTACAAACTGACGCATGCATGTTTTATCTTTCTCCACCACGTCGCCAAAGCCCAAAAGGGATCGTTACTGACCTCCACTCTCCGGCCCGCTTGGCCCTGTGCCCTCTCTCTGTTCCAGGTGTGGTGCTCTTCTCCAGCATAGTGTACTTCGCGGAGGCCGGTGCCGAGCAGTCCTTCTTCAAGTCCATCCCGGACGCCTTTTGGTGGGCCGTGGTGACGATGACAACCGTCGGCTACGGCGATATGAGGTACAGTGTCACTTTGAGTCGCTCTACTCACCCGTCCTCCTCCTTGCAGGTGTCGTGCTCTTCTCTAGTGCCGTCTACTTCGCCGAGGCGGGGTCCGAGAACTCCTTCTTCAAGTCTATCCCAGACGCGTTCTGGTGGGCAGTGGTCACCATGACGACCGTGGGCTACGGCGACATGACGTATGATGTACAAACCTAACTCAAATTTAGTTGCCTCCACCGTAGCTATACATCGCGACACTATGACCACCGGGTCAGGCCGGGAAGCACGTGGTCAACGGGGTTTGGGAGCTTGAGTCTTGGGACCGCGACTGTCTCTCATGATGAATTTGGCCGATATCACGTGATTACAACATCGGAGGATCACTTCGCGAGATTAATCACTGAAAATAACCATCGGATGAATTACTAATTGTGAAATTTTTAGTAAAAAAGACCAAATTTTCAATCAGAAAAAGCAGTGAATACAGAGCAGAAGGGCCGCATATTTTTATTATTTGTTTCTAGGAAATTACGACTTCAAAACTCTAAATTTCGGCTCTGATCTCAAAATTACGACGTTTCGGAATTAAAGTCTCGAAATTTCAGGATTGAAGTCAGAATTTCGACTTCAAAGTCGAAATTTTCAGTTTTTTAATAGAAAGTTTTAGAATATAGTCACAATTTTGAGTCAAAGTCAAAATTGTGAGTTTTTGAGTAGGAATTGCGAAATGGAAGTCAAAATTTTTAGTTCGAAGTGAATTTTCAGTTTTCAAGTGGGAATTTTGAGACTATAGTCAAAATTTCAAGTTTTCGAGTAGACATTTTGAAATTAAGGTCAAAATTTTTGGAAAGAAGTCAAGATTTTGAGTTAAAAATCGATATTTTGAGTTTTTAAGTCAGAATTTCAATATTGAAATCGGTATTTGGAGGTCATAGTCATAATTTTGAGTTTTTATGCCGAAATTTCGAAAGTGAAGTTGAAATTTTGAGTTCAAAGTTGAAATTTTGAGTTCAAAGTTGAAATTTAGAATTTTCAGTAAAAATTTCAAGATTAAATTGAAATTTCAAGTTCAAAGTCAAAATTTTCAGTTTTCAAGTGAGATTTTTGAGACTATAGTCAAAATTTCAAGTTTTTGAGTAGAAATTTTGAAATTAAAGTTGAAATTGATCGAAATATCGATATTTGGAGTTCAAAGTCGGAATTTTGAGTTTCTATGTCGAAATTTCGATGGTTGATTTTGAAGGTTTCAGCCGAAATTTCAATTAAAGTCAAAATTTTGGGTCAGAGTTAAAATTTTGAGTTTTTCAGTGGAGATTTTGAGATTATAGTGAAAATTTTGAGTTCAAAGTTGAAATTTTGAGTTTTTATGTAAAAATTTCGATGTTGAAGTCGAAATTTTTAAGTTCAATGTCGAAAATTTCAGTTTCTTGCCGAAATTTTGAGATTGATTTTGAAATTTTGAGTTCAAAGTCGAAATTTTCAGTTCATGCCAAAATTTCGAGATTGACGTCGAAAGTTCCAGTTCAAAATTAAAATTTTGAGTTTTCAAATAAAAATTCTCAAATAAACGTCAAAATTAATCGATATTTTCAGTTTTTGAGCCGAAATTTCAAGATTGAAATCGAAATTTTGAGTTCAAAGTCGAAATTTTTAGTTTTTATGCCAAAATTTCGATATTGAAGTCGAAATTTCTGAGTTCAAAGTGGAAAATTATAGTTTCTTGTCAAAATTTCGAGATTGATGTCGAAATTTTCAGTTTTCATGCCTATATTTCGAGATTGATGTCGAAAGTTTCAGGTCAAAGTCAAAATTTTGAATTTTTAAGTCAAAAATTCAAAACTGAAGTCAACACTTTGAGTTCAAAGTCGATATTTTGAGGTTTTGAGTCGAAATTCCAAGATTGAAATCAAAATTTTTCAAGTTCAATGTCGAAAATTTGAGTTTTTAAGTCGAAATTTCAAGATTGAAGTAGAAATTTTGAGTACGAAGTCGAAATTCTGATTTTTCAAATCAAAATTTCAAGACTGAAGTCGAAAATTTTGGGTTTAAAGTCGAAATTTTGGGTACAAAGTGGAAATTTCAAGTTTGAAAGTCCAAGTTTCCTAGAAACAAATGATATGATTTTGTAACCCTTGTGAGGATTTAGTCTTGTGTTATCATCTGAATCATGGTTGATGAGGTTATGAGACACTTGTTTTTTCCCAAAAGTTCGAAGCACACCATTGAGGATGATGATGTTTCATATACGTCACATTTTATATCTATTCACTTTCATATATCACATTGTGAAGTATCTGAAAAAAATTTTATGTTTGTCCTACATATCTTAATTGCATTTGTGATTATTGCCTCTTCCTTTCTTCATAAGTTTCATACATTTTTTAATATCCAGTCTCAACTCAAAATATTTCTTTCTCAATGTATTCATAACATTATTTATAACACATCTGATTCCCATTCTCTGTTACAAAAGGCCTACTAAAAATTTCCGCTTGTTTCATTGATAGCAGATTATTTACCATCTTATATGGTAACATAATCTAATCTAACCTAACCTCATTCATTCTACTGTGAAATCATCAATAATATTAATTTTTGTTCTGTTGTATACTTTTTCAGTAAAGTCATTTTATCATTATTGTTATTATCATCCGACCAAGAAACGCAAAATTATATAACAATCATTATTAATCGCTCAATGTGATTCTCCGATGCTGTGATTTCGTGATCCTAAATGTATCCATGCGAAACAGATGTGATCCCTAGACATTTCTGTTTTGAGAAGGTTGCTTGATTAAATCGAAAGTCTGCTGGTTTTGGCACTGAAAGAAATAGATACTCTGTTCAATATATCTCGAAGCACTTCCATGAAGTACTCGAAACTTTCAACACAGTCTCTTTTATTTATATCAATTTTTGTTTATGACTTCCAAACAGAATAACATCAATTAGGAATTGTCTGAATATCATTTGGGAAAGCAGACAAGTTATTTTTGTGTTTTCACTCCCCTGAAATTGAAATATCTATATTATTCAAAGGTAAAACCTAAACCTAACCCCACTTTTAGATTTTTCTCGATTTAAATTTGACATGACTACTATTTTCTGTGTTATACTTCTATACTGTGGTATTATTTTCCAAATTGATCCAAGCTAACATTGATACCAGGTTGTATAGAAAGAATAAAGATTCGTGAAGTTGTTTGTGAATCAGTTGTAATTGACTCATTTATCTTAAGTGAAAAGTGAAGTAATGGCGAGATTGAACAGAATAAGTGTCAAGTTTTCATTTTTTTAGAGATCTTGCTTTTCAGCCCCAGACAAAGAAAATAAACCAAATAGAGTTTCAAAATAATCAAGTGACCAACTCAACCCAAGTCCTCTTAAATCAGCGGAAAAGTCGGTTGTGATGCATTTTGGTCTGATTGTTGAAACCGAACGGTATTTGGGAAAATTAGTACATGAAAAATATCACTGGGAAAGTTGTCAAGAAATAATAAATAATCCAACACGCATATTGCTTATGAATTCCTGTCAGAATAATCGTTACATTCATCGGTTGCTAAATTGTTGATTCTTCTGTCGTTGTTTTACTCAGTCATTTTCTGAATTTGTGCAATACCTAACACTTTCGCCATTCTAGCTGAAAACTTTAAAACTCATGCCACAAAACAGCAAACACAAATTTTGTCGAACTGGAATAGTTTACAGAAAAGCACTTTTGTCCTTTGATTTCACCAATTGTGATGATAGTTTGGAAAATTAATTGCATGAGATGGACAAGCATGTAATGTCATAACTGGTTTGGATAAATCAAAGTGACAATGTCGACAGTATGTTGAGGATTTCTTTTCAACATGTTTGTGATGAAAATCAAAATGAAAGAACTCTTATGTCGTTTGGATATGATATCCAAAAAATAATGTAGTGAAGTGCAATTTTTATTCAAATCTTGTTTTGATACATGATCACACTCAATGCAAGAAATCATTTGACGTTATTGATGAAATATTATAAATTATTCATTTTAGAATTTAATGCAATGAAATGAATATGAACTTGCTCTTCAAAGTTTTCCATCAACGATTGTAATTTTGATTCAAATTGTTCATAATCCTATCTTCTAACAACAATTTTTAACTCGTTTGCCAAGCCACAAACATCTATACTTACTATATTTCTCAATATAAACATCTTTTTCAAGTCATTTGATCATTTCCCACTGATATACAGAAAAATGAAAAATTTACAACGTTTTTCTTCTAAAAAACTTCTTAAGAAAATATTTCAATCACCCACGGGTACTTCTCATTAATACAAATATTAGAAAATCTGTCTTATACATACTGAATGTACCGCAGAGCAAAACTGATGGTAAAAAAACTGTTCGCTAGAATCCAAAAACACGTGAAATTTGTGATATGCGGGACAAGTTCTGACTTGAAAACCATAACAGTCTTTCGATTATCTCACAGCTTTTTTTTCTGTTGAAATTATCCATGTGTTTGTGGAAATCTATCGACTCCCGTACCAGTCGGCTGTGGTATCCCCAATGAGTTCCGAGTTGTCAAACAGAATCATGTGGTCTCCTTCACTGAGTGCCTATTCTGCCACAGCTGACTCGTCTGTTTGGCCTAGTCTGCAGCTCCTTCATGCTCTTTCAGCCTTGTTTCTATGGATCTTTAGGTTGTGCCGATATATACCTTTCCACAAGTGCATGATATACGATAAACCCCTACTGCTGATAGTGGGTGTCCTTTGTCATCAGCCGACCTGAGACTTTGTTATATCTTCTTGGTGGGTTTTAATGTTGTGTTTCCTAGAGTTTTCCAATTCTGTCTGGGACGCTAGGGTTATATGGTTGATTCGCGCGTGCAACCATCTGAGCCTTCTCCTCATTTTGAACCATAGAACTCTTCAGTTTCATGGATTTGTTGATCTCGGGTACACTGAATCCATTCGATCTCGAGTTTACTTGAAGATCTTTCAGTGCTTTCACTGGTTCAGATATTCTTCGAGCCCGTTCCGTTAGAGTGGAGATGACTTGTCTCTTTTCACTAGGATGGTGGTTCGATAGTGCTGGCAGGTACCTATCCGTGTTCGTGAGTTTTTGGTACAGTTTGTGGGTTAGTCTAGCACCACATCGTTCGACTAGTACATCTGGGAAGACTATCCGCAGGTCCTGTTCAGTCTCCATAGTGAACTTGATGCTGGGGCGTTGAGTAGTCTGGGAAAAGGTTCAGAGCATCCCTTCCATGTTTCCAGATGACGAAGGTGTCATCCACGTAACGTAGCCACATGGTCGATTTTAATTCAAAGGTATCGATGACCGTACAACTCTTCAGTTTCATGGATTTGTTGATCTGGGGTACACTGTATCCATTCGATCTCGAGTTCACTTGAAGATGTTCCAGTTCTTTCTCTAGAACTCTGGTCTACATATTCTTTGAGTCCGTTCCGTTAGAGTGTAGATGACTCCTCTCTTTTGACTAGGATGATGGTTAGATTGTGTGTGCAGTTACCTATCTGTGTGCGTGGGTTTTTTGAACACTTTGTGGGTTAGTCTAGCACCACATCGTTCGATGAGTATATCTGGGAATACTGTCCTCAGGTCCTGTTCAGTCTCCATGGTGAACTTGGTGCTGGGATGTTGATCATTCAAATGGTCAATAAAAAGGTTTGGAGCGTCCCTTCCATGTTTACAGATGACGAAAATATCATCCACATCCAGCCACATGGTCGATTACAATTCAAAGGTGCCGTTTTCCATACAACTCTTCAGTTGTTGATCTGGGGTACATTATATCCATTCGATCTTGAGTTTACTTGAAGATGTTCCAGTGCTTTCTTTAGATGCTCTGGTTCACATATTTTTCGAGCCCGTTCCGTTAGAGTAGAGATGACTCACCTCTTTGGACTACGATGGTAGTTCGATAGTTCATGCAAGTACCTATCCGTGTATGAGTTTTTTGGTATACTTTGTGGGTTAGTCTAGCACCACATCGTTCAATTGGTACACCTGGGAATACTAACCTCAGGTCCTGGTCAGTCTTCATGGTGAACTTGGTGCTGGGGTGTTGAGCGTTCAAGCGGTCTAGAAAAAGGTTCAGAGCGTCCCTTTTATGTTTTCAAATGACGAAAATGTCATCCCCGTAACGTAGTCACAAGGTCGGTTTCAATTCAAAGGTATCGATTGCCATACAACTCTTCAGTTTCATGGATTTGTTGATCTGGGGTACACTGTATCCATTCGATCTCGAGTTTACTCGAAGATGTTCTAATTCTTTCTCTAGATTCTCTGCTCCACATATTCTTCGAGCTCGTCCTATTACAATGGAGATGACTCCTCTCTTTTGACTAGGATGATGGTTCGATAGTATGTCCAGGTACCTATCCATGTGCGTGAGTTTTTGGTACACTTTGTGGGTTAATCTAGCACCACATCGTTCGACTAGCACATCTGAGAATACTATCCTCAGGTCCTGTTCAGTCTCCATGAACTTGATGCTGGGAGGGTGAGACTTCAAGTGGTTTAGGAAAAGGTTCAGAGCGTCCCTTCCATGTTTCCAGATGACGAAGATGTTATCCACTTAACGTATCCACAAGGTCGGTTTCAATTCAAAGGTGTCCATTGCTTTCTCTTCAAAACGTTCCATGAAGTAATTGGCAATAACTGGGCTAAGTATGTTTTTAATTGCCATGCCATCTAGTTGCTCTTAAAAGTTTTCCTTCCATTGAAAGTAATTTCCTTTGAAACATGCTCTGAAGATGCGGACGATATCAGTCGGAAACAAGTAGGCTAGCCCCCTCAGGGAGACTTTCAGTGGGATATTGGTAAACAAGGACCCAACATCGAAGCTGACCAGAATATCCGTCGTCCAGAGTTGAGTCCCCAATTTTACCCACGAAGTCTCTCGAATCTTTGACGTAGGAGGTTGTTTTTCCACATGAGGCTGGAGAAACGAGGCCAGATGCTTCACCAGGGCACTGACTATTGGTCTCAGTGACATGCTGGTTTTGTTTGTACTTTCAGAAGAGCATAGAGCCTGCGTAGAATGGCTTCAGTTCTAGGAATGGTTCTCTGTACGGTTTTCGACAGAGAGGAAGATCTGATGATTTTGTTAACGTTCCTCAACTTTGATTGTGTTGAGTTCCGTTTGGGTTTGTGGTAGTTTTCATGCCTTTCGTGTGTTATTTTTCATTTTATGACACAATTAATACTTATTTTCATTATTAGTATATAAGAAAAATCTTTTTTTTCAGCAAAAACTATTTCCAGTAAAATATTTCAATTTTTTCAATAGTAAGTGCACTACAATAATAAAATCATAAACTCCAAACGACCACTCCGAAATGTCATTCACCGATTTTCCGCTGAATCGTCTTCGACGCCTGACCTATCCAGAAAATTCTTTGCTCCGAGGACGCGTCCGGAGGTGTTTTTAGACGACACATGATCCATCAACCCCCAAAGACCTCTTTTGATGTCGTAACGCTAGATGTGTGATCGATGTTGCTTGTATGATTCGACATCAGGACCAAAGAATTTTCTAAAATGCAAATTGATATGTTTGATATGATTGTTTGCCGACACACACTAACAATGAAGACTGGATCGCCCTGGTGATTTTCATCTCGAAAACAAGGCAGGATGATTGCTTTGATAGTACTGGATGATTATCTCGATAGGTCTAGTAGTTACCTCGCTAGGTATAAATAACTATTTCAAAAAGTTTGGTTTAGTCTCTTGGTAGATCTAGATATGTAATTACAATGATCAGTGTTAATATTTATCCCAATGGATTTAAATAATCTACTTGATAGATCTTAACAACTATCTCGTTGGATCCGAATGATTATCTTAAGCAAGTATGGGTCTATATTAGTGTTTTGATCCATTTCAATCAATATCTTGATGGATCTAATTCAGTGTAGATAATTATCTCGTTATAATATTTATCCCAAGCAATAATGAGTCTGTAAAAGTATATTGATTCTATTGAATAAATATCTGATAGGTCTAAATCGGTATAGATGATCATCTCGATCGAACGATAATTATCTCGTTGTAACTGAATATTTATTCTGAGCAATGATAATGAGTCTGTGAAAGTATTTTGTTTCGACTAGATGAATATTTGATAGGTTTAAATCGGTATAGATGCTTATCTCGATCGGCCTCGATAATTATCTCGAGAGATCTAGGTGTCTGTAAGAATATATTGATTCGATTGGATGAATATCTGATAGGCCTAAATCAGTCTAGATGATTATCTCGATTGGTCTTGATAATTATCTCGAGAAATCCAGGTGTCTGAATATTTATCCCAAGCAATGATGAGTCTGTAGAAATATATTGATTTGATTGGATAAATATCTGATGGGTCTAAATCGGTCTAGATGATTATCTCGATTCGTCTCGATAATTATCTCGAGAGATCTAGATGTCTGAATATTTATCCTAAGTAATGATGCGACTGTAGGAATATATTGACTCGATTGAATAAATATCTGATAGGTCTAAATCGGTAAAGATGATTATCTTGATCGGTCTCGATAATTATCTCGAGAGATCTAGGTGTCTATATATTCATCCTCAGCAATAAGAAGTCTGTAAGAGTATCTTGATTCGATTGGATGAATATCTGATAGGTCTAAATTGGTATAGATGATTATCTCGATCGGTCTCGATAATTATCTCCATCGGTTTCGATGATTATCTCGAGGATCTAGGTGTATGAATATTTATCCTGAGCAATGATGAGTCTGTTAGAGTATATTGATTCGATTGGATAAATATCTGATAGGTCTAAATCGGTATAGATGATTATCTCGATCGGTCTCGATAATTATCTTGAGAGATCTAGGTGTCTGAATATTTATCCTAAGCAATGATGAGTCTTTAGGAGTATATTGATTCGATTGGATAAATTTCTGATAGGTCTAAATCGGTATAGATGATTATCTCGATCGGTCTCGATAATTATCTCGAGAGATCTAGGTGTCTGAATTCTCATCCTACGATATGATGAGTCTTTAGGAGTATATTGATTCGATTGGATAAATATCTGATAGGTCCAAATCGGTATAGATGATTATCTCGATCGGTCTCGATGATTATTTCGAAGGATCTAGGTGTCTGAATATTTATCCTAAGCAATGATGAGTCTGTAAGAGTATATTAATTCGATTGGATAAATGTCTGATAGGTCTCGATCGGACTCGATAATTATCTCGAGAGATCTAGGTGTCTGAATATCCATCCTAAGTAATAACGAGACTATAGAAGTATTTTGATTTTATCCGATGAATGATCATCTCAATGGGTTTTGATAATCATCTTGATAAGTCCAGAGAATTATCCTAACCAATAATAAGTTTATGAGTATCGTGACTGGATTAGATAAATGTGTTAATGGATCAGATCTGGTATAGATGATTATCTCAATGGATCTTGATAATTATGTCAAAAGCCAATTATTTCATTGGGTCTGAATGATTATCCTGAGCGATTATGGGTCTATACAAGTATTTTTATTCAATTGGGTGTAAATCTTGATGGGTCTAAATTGGTATAGATATTTTTCTTAATGGGTCTTGATAATTGAATTAAATGGGTCTTGAAAATTATCTCGACAGGTCTAGACAATCATTTACTTTGGTTTGAATGATCATTCTGAGCGATTATGGGTCAAAATGACTATTTTGATTTGATTGGGTGAAAATCTTGATAGGTCTAAGTCAGTATAGATAATTATCTCAATGGATCTTGATAACTATCTCGACAGATCTAGACAATCATATCATTGGGTTTGAATAATTGTCCTGAGCAATTATGGTCTATATAAGTATTTTGATTCGATCAGGTGGAATAGCTATCTCAACAGATCTAATAATTAATTATTCTAACCAATAATTAGCGTGTATGAGTATTTTGATTCGATGGGATGAATATTATGCTAGGTCCGAAGAATCATTTCACTAGGTTTGAATTAAGATTGAATAATGAGTCTAGATAAGTATCTTGAGAGGCATGAATAATTTCTTGGGGGTTGTAAATAATTATGATAATAATTCCAGAAAAGTATCTTGATGCGTTTGGAAAGATATCTTCATAGTTCCGGAACATTATCTCTCCAAACTGTCCAAACTGAAAGAGATGCTGCTCAGACCTGTCAATGTAATCACCATGGGAAAAGATGAAAATCATCAGAGGATATCCATAATTCAACCCACCTAAAAAACACATAGTTTCTAATACTAGTTGTACACTAAACCTAGTGCTGAATTTCTTGCGAAAACTCTCTCGTATTCCAGATCGTATTTATCTTAATAAATTGGTCAATTTGTATCGGATGTTTTTTACTGAAATTTTACGTCTGATAACATAATTCACACTCGGAAATATAGGTTTATGATCGAAGGTTTGTCTAACAATCAGATGAAATTTCTGATTTTTGTTGACATTATATTGGCAAAAAAAGAACAGGTTTATAACTCAGAACAGGTTTATAACTCATTTGAAAAAAATAATAACTTATTTCTTTGGTTTATCTTCTTCTATTTCTGTTCAAAAAAGTGTTTTGTTTCTGCTATTACTTCGATTCGTGACAAAATTCTAATAAGGACATATATTTTCAATATAAATATGTCGAATATGAGTTATGATAAATAATAAATACAGGTAGTTTTTATATTATGTGGTAATTTTGCTACATTCTAAACCGTAAATAAGATAGAGACGATTAGATAGGAAAGACAACTATCGTGTGAAACACGTATGAAATTTACACAGACTTTCGCCCTTCCGAGTTTTTCAGGAAAAACTAAAAATGCTATTTTTGTTTCTTACGCATACAATTGTTTTTTCAGAACACCAAGTTCCATTGTATTCAAAATGTATTATAATAATGTTACAATGAATCTTTGAGCAAACGTTTCGTGTCAGCACGTCCAACTTCAACTTATTTTTTCAAATACGGACCGTCTCTCATTACAAATATTAATGGAGCGATAAATTTATAATTCAGTGGAAACTTTATAGCGTTTCATCAGTAATAACAAGTTTCAAATACGGTTCCACCGTTAGTTCTTTCGTGAATTATATCATCTGAAGGAACAATTTGTTCAAGTCATTCTCAACTCCCTACAATGTAGAATAATGGACTGAAAACTATCATAAAACAGCTAGTTCCCTGGCTAATAACACGAAGGGCATTGGATTATATCTGACAGGTGCAGGATTCTTCTCTGAAGGTATTCCTGCAATTATTGGTATTCCAGTGTATGTATCAATATTTGAAAACGAAATTTGATGGTGGCTGTGTGGACACGAAACGTTCAATCAAAGATTTATTGTTATATCACTATAGTACATGTCGAATACAATAAAACTCTCTGTAAATTTTCTCTGACATATTTACTGTTCTCCACGATTGTTACCTTTTTTCTTATTCAATGTTCTGAATATATGTTACGATTTAGACTATAGCAAAGTTACTACGTGATAAAAAACGGCCTGTATATGTTTTAAATCAACTCCTTTCACACACTCAAAACAGTACACTTCTGTCAGTAGGAGTAGTTTCTGTGATTCTTTTAGTTTCGCTACTGTTCAGAATTCGTGAAAGATGTCGTACAACTCTGTCAGTGTTTTCTTTTGGTTTTGCACGATTCTAACTTCCTGCTCCTATGCCAACCCTCAATACCTGTCCAGGTATTTTATGCTTGTATTCCTGCATGGATAATTTTTACTGACTTTTATATACCGGGTGTGTTCACACAAACTGAGGTGTATAGGTACTTCATAAAAACTAATTAGATTCTGAGTATTGATAAGGTTGAGACTATCAGAATCTTCAAGTCTCGAACCATTAAATTTTGAAGTTAATATCTCTCTATTGATTTGATTTTGTTGGAGAAATATGAAGGAGAGAAGAATTTTCATAATTTTGTTTTGTGGAAAAATCAAGGCACAAAATATTATTATTGTTTGATCATTCGTAAGTATCGTATTCTCTAATATCATGCACAAAATGACAATAACCAATAATCTACTCCATAAACACCTCAGTTTGTAACTTGTGCACAGCCTGTATCTACTTACTGTTCAAACTCTCTCTCTTCTGAAAATACTCTATTATTTCTTTGCATATGTTTCATGTTGCTTTATCGCAAATGACTAAGTCTCTTGAATAAGAGTGTATTCAGAATTGTATGGTTTGCTATCGAATTTGCCAAAGACTTCTTCATCAATTGATCTATTCCACAAAAAATAATTTTCTCTCCCTCTCCTGATTGAGATGAAGATTGATATTGAACACGGCTACTTTACACTGTCTATAACAGTGTTGAGCTCTTTCTACCCTAGCTTATAGCTTTTAGTTGTTGTCGTACTTGATTATCATAGCAGTTTCTCGGCTCTGGTTTTATGTTTCTGCAGCTGAGTCACTATGCTTTGAGGAGGAGACTGTACATCAGAGGTAGTTCATTACTGAAAAACTGTGATAACGTTTTCGATCTGATTCTTCGAGTTACCTACTTTTGTTTTTTTCAAAGAGTCTCGAATTCCAATATTTACAATATATTACGAGGTTGTTTCAAAAGTTTCAACCGTTTCCATATCATGTGTTTTTGAAGCTCCATATCTCAATAAATATCAATTCTACTGTGTAGTTATGTATACTGGTCGATAGAGAATTTTGTACTCTTTACAATTTAATGCCTTCAACTATCAACTACGAATTCCTTTATAAAGTACTATTCTCGAGTCGAGAAGACTGAATCCTCTGAGAGAAGAAAATATTAAAAGCAGATTGTTGTTGGTTCACAGATGGATCAAAAGTCTGGTGCAGGTGTTTTTAGGGCGTAGAGCCTGGCGTAGAGCCAGTACAGAGATATCAACCTGTCTAGGAACCTATGTGATTGTATTTCAAGGGGAAATTTACGCTATTGAATTATGTGCGAAGAGATTGAAAGAATCCAACCTCATACACAACTCAATAAAAATACTCTTGGACAGTCAAGCTCTTGGCTCCTGCCGAACAACGTCTGAATTGATAGCAAATTACCAAAAACGACTCTTCTCGATCGAAAGACTTCACAGATTGTCTCTGGTTCCGGATTTCTGGCCATACTGGCCTGGAAGGCAATGCGGCTGCTGACTCTCTTGCAAAGGAGGGTTCTATAAGCAGCTTCATCGGACCAGAACCTGTCATTGGCATTGCTTTAGGTTTCGCCAAACAAATATTGAATACGTGGATGGCAAAAGAATGTATGGACGTCTGGCAGAATCTTCCAGAATTGTCCAACTTCAAGGCGTTTATTCACCCTTCGAAGCTTGATATCAAACAGTTGTTGGGCTGCAGTAGAAATGAACTACGATGTCTAACAGGCCTTCGTACAGGTCACTATTTGGTCTAGTGTGAATAGGTGTATCCAATGATGTTAGTCATTTTTCCCCTATACGAACGACAACTCTCAGAAGTTGAGAAACTTGTGCGAGCTAAGGAATAACGAGGCTTACCTTTTAACGTGTGATTCCTAACACGCATTGTATGAAACTTCGCTCCGAAGATTTTAGTTTCGAAGATGATCCCCGATGTGGTCGATCTACAGTAATCCGAGACGAGGATTTGTAGACCCATCACAAATTGTGCTTGGGATGCAAGAAGAATAAGGCGTCAGCTCCCATGTGATTTTTGATAGTATTATAAAGGTGGAAATGCTTGAAATGTGGATGTCCCACGATTTGATTGATCTTCTTTCAGAACGTGTGAAAAAAAGTGGATCCTCTACGACAACAAGAAATCTTTAGGACTTTTATTGGATACCGATGCGCCGTGAAGGCGAAAATCCACCACAGAAGACCACGGTTACTGTATGGCAGTCAGTGGCAGATATGATTCATTTTAACTTTCTGCAAAACCAAACGGGCCAGACCATCAAAGCAGTGATCGTCGAAGTTCTGCCTCACCTTTCATATACTTGAAACCTACGTCACCCTACATGTTACCATATTTTCGACTACTTTTATAACTTTCTCACCGGTAGAACCTTCGCCAATCAGAATCAGGATAAAACGGCCTTCGTCAATTTCATCGAATCCAGAGCACTCAATTTGTATGCTGACAGAATCAAGCGACTTGTGTTACGTTGGCAAAATTTTATTTATATATCCTGTGAAATGTTGATGTTTCACTGGTAATCCATTATTTTCTAGGGGATCTTCAGCTTCATTTCATATGTAGTCACATCAATATAGAGCTTTTTGTATATGTTGCTTAATGTTCCAATTGTTGATGGTATTTTCAAACTGATTGTGACATTGTCAAAGCTATTTTCAGGTTATGTTGGCCGTGATCTGCAGTTTTCAAGCCTGAAGTTTCGCCTACAACTGCGATAGACATTATCATGAGCAATAAGGTAATGGCGTAGTATACACTGTGATTCAAGAGGCCACTACTCCCTACTTTTTCATTTTCGAATATATGACTTCGGTTATATCAGAAAACTAGTAGTGTTTTTTCCTTATTAACGTGGTGCAAACAGTAAAATAATTGAACATCGTGTTTTTGCAGTATTTCAAAAAATGTATTTTCTTGAGCGAGTCACCCTGTATATTTCTACGTTAATTGATTACCAACGTTTTTCTGAATTCGAACGGTTATCTTCAATTTTATCCTAAAACATCTTCAAATTTTCATCAAATTTGCCATGTCAATCACAGTTGAAACAAAATTATAAACACTTTGGTGATTAGCTGATATTATAACAAAAATATTTTAATTTGTGAGCAAAACAATAGCAAAATCAATACTCCTGACCGCTCTGGACTAAATGATTCCGTACAGCCCATCTCGTCTTGTGTT
>WOGN01002605.1:0-16449 GCA_015342105.1 Leptinotarsa texana
ATAAAATTGTTATTTTCGGTTAACCTTATTAATTTTGTAATTGTTTTTTTCAGGGTTTCAAATCATTTTATATCAGATTAGACAATGGAAGTCCGAACTGATGAAACGCATTCAAAGATGTTGATACTTATCAATTCTATAAACCATATAGAGTAACTTGAAGATTATTTCAATTTACTTGCCATTTTAAGAGAACCATCTAATGCATTTACTAGTGTTTGAAGTTTGTAGGGAAAAAACAAAATCCTTACTGTTTTATATATGAATGCTTGATCCTCGTGAAGAAAGAAATTTCCAAAGCCAGTATGATCAGAAATGAGGCAATACATAAATACCATACTAGAAAGAAAACTGACCTAAGTTTACCTAAACCGAGAATAAATCTAAATACTCTTTTAGATATGTGGCAATTTACTTTTACAATGCTCACCCAAGTTTCTACTTTTTAGAGGAATACTCAAATTTCTTTTCTTATTCAAATAAATAAGTAATTCTCATCTTATGAAGTCTTAAAAATGTCACGTTGTTCATTACCCTAGCATCTACTTACTCTATTTTATATATTCAATTTCATATTCAATTTTTTATCTACATATAGGTATACCTAGTATTCTTTTTAATTTACGTGTATAACAACGCTCATTTTGAGATATTTTATCATGATATATGTTTTCAACATATACTATTGTATAACAGCAGCATGATTTGAAATATCTATATGTATATCTATTATCACATCATCAACCTATAAAAATGTAACTCTACAGTATTTGCAGTTCAAAAATCGTCCCACAACAAAATTTCTCTGAACAGTTAAACAATTACTTTTCACAGGGTCTATCATAGCATTGAGAAAATTATATCTGATTATGGTATCAATAATGGAGAGAGACCTTAACTAAATATATTCTTCTTTTCAGGCTATCCTGCTCAAGAATTTGTTCTAGTGACTCTCAACACCTTGACAAAACTTGCAGCTACAACTTTGGTGGATATCCCCAGTCAGATACATTTGCTACTGAAGTACTTGAAGAACGATCCGCGATGGGAGGTGAAGTCAAAAGCTCTGCAACATTTGTACGAGTTGGCCAAGCCAGGAGCACATTTATGGCCACCGGGGTCAGTTGAGGATATCATCGATTACGTATTGAGCTCGAATCAGAAAAAAATACTGTTGCCAGCTTTAAGTGAGTACAAGATAAATGAACATATTTTGATTTCTGTTATTTTTTATTTTAATTTGATTCCGCTAATGTATTTTACTTGAAAATAAGTTTGTTTTGGATAATTTGAACAATATAAGAAGTACTGTTTAGATATATTCATATGGATGTTCCAATTCCAAAGTAATCAAGTTTGAATTTGTTTTATGGCTTATGTGCTAAAGGTAATTCAGACCCGAAGGACCTGGGTGCCAATTTTTTTTCTTTTAGGCGCTAAAATTATATAGCTGTTTGCGAACATATTACTATGCTCATGTTCGGTCAATTATTTCCTATAGAAAAATATTTTGGGGCTCTTCATCAAGCTCATAAAGAATATTCATAACACAAAAGAAAATTATGAGATGTATACTAGGACTAAGTCGTAAGTCGTAGGACATACTTTTCTGAACTAGACATCTTGACAGTGCTTTCATTGTATTTCCTGGGCCTTGTCAACTTTGTAAAGAAATATCCCCATCTGTTTCCTACAAAGCTGATCAATATTCTACTAATATGAACCTTCACACTAGACATCAAAATGCGCTTTCTGTCCCTTACAATAAATCAACTTATTATGAGAAAGGCACACACTACCATGCAATCAAAGCATACACCTCACTACCTCAAGTACTCAAAGATATCAAAGGCCTGAAAAGGTTGAGGAGTTCTGTCATAAGTTACTTGAAGCAGAAACGCTATTATTCTTTTAATTGTTGGATGTAATAATGTGTATTAGTTTTAGATACTCTTTCAACTGTGCTTCTCAGATTTTTAAATTCAGCTGTATACTTAAATTCTTGTCTTTGTATTAGAATACTGTTTTAACATTTTAAGGATTTGTGCTGTACCTCAATATTTAAATATTTTCATCCCCTCCGATTTATAGACATTGTAAATACATTTTAATTTGCTTTTTTAAACCTGTACCTGACGTTTGCTGTGTCCTGTGATGATCGTTTTGCAATAAAAAGTATTATTATTATTATTATATATTACGTTGTGAACCGTTCCTGTGTAGGATATTTGTTTGAACTCCATTACGAATGTTTGGAGTACAAACTGAACGGGAAAAAATAATTTCCATATATGTCAAAGTTTATAAATTCAAGAATTGTTTTGAATATTTTTTTTCATACAATTTTCATCTGTAAGAAACTTCTGTTAATCATCTGTATATTTTTGTAAAGAGTTTTTATTGTACTGTAATTCATTTCTTTGTTCCTTCCTTCGGAAGGAAGAAGTAGTGAAGAAGTAATGAAGAAGTAGAAAGCCAAAAGGTGTTTTCCAAAAATTTTGGATTTCTTTTTGATTCTAAAATTGACAAAAATAATAATTGTTTTCACTCAGGAACTTGAAATGTACAACGAAGAACTACTTCTTAAACCATCGATGATATTGATAAATAAAATGGACTCGGAAGGTGCTTTTGAGAAATTTCAAGAAATGAGAGAGCATTTGAAGAATCCTTTAGGTATGTTTCTGAATAAATTAACAAATTGAAATATAAATGTATATCTGAAAGAGAGCTAGTTATTGGAAATACCAATTTCAACCTGCATGTATTTCTAGAAACTTATTAATTATTTACTTATAATTTATTACTAGCCTTTTTATTATTATCTTGTCAGAGTCAAAGATGAATCACTTTTTATTGTATTTTTGTATAAGCTTTCAGAGATTCATGTCCTTTTCTAGATTTCTTCAAAAATTATCCTAACGAACTGCGACCGACAAAATATTTGAAGTTCTGTGATATAGTTCCAATATCTGCGAAAGAACACCCCGAAGATGTGGAATATGTCAAAGAGAGGCTGCGTAAATTGCTGGATGTATTAACAGAGCTCCAAGAAAATGAAGAAGTAGATAAAAGTGATGAGGTTTATAATGAAGCAAGGAATGTCTTATCAGAGAGAGGTCCTGCTTTAATATAAAATTAAAAATATGTAATTTTTCATAATTAAATATTTTGAAAAGTTTTCATGCATTTTTAAATTTTGATAATGAAGAAATGAGGTCGATTCACAGAAGGTCTCATATTAAATCAATTTTTAATATGTGCTATCCATGTGTAATCAGACAGCAACAAAAATGTTGGAGTCCATTCTTCTGATAACCATGTGGTGGCTGTATATTGAGTAAATTAAGAATAAAAGCAGTAATATTTTGAAAATGAGTTATAGAGAAGTTGCATAGAGGCAACGTTGCTTTTTATGGAGCCCATTATTACAATGATGAAAAATCTAAGGCAACCCTTTTATTTAAAGTTACAAAAATACCATCTATGACAAAAGTCTCAATCTACGAATATCAAGGACAAACGAAGCTCCCAATATGTTCTGTTTCATATTGTTGCTCCAAGGCATTCTGTTATTTCATCTTGTTGCCCCCAAGGTGTTCCCTTGTTGCCTCTAAATGAAAGTGGGGAAACTTCGTTCAATAGTCAAAGCTTGTATTTACAAGGGACTGCCTAGGGAAGTTTGGTTTATCCTTGATATTTGTGTATTGAGTCTACTGTCGATCCCATAGTTGACGTCTTTATAAAGTGAGATGTCATTGGCTTTACTTTCAGGATTGTCTCTTAAGGACAGTTTAGTGGTTCACCCTAGCACCACTGATGTCACTTTGGTGGTTGAAAAAAATCGCGGTCTGATGTTGGATCAATGGCTCATGGACTCAGGTTAAATATAAAATTGATGTCAATGAAGGCGTTTATTTGTAAGAAATGCAAAATATCGATTTTGCATTTTTTATGTCAGTAATCGAATGAACGTATGTCTCTTAATTCTTATTACACTCGTATTCCTTTTTTTTCAACAGATTTGTATCCCATTAGCTGCAGATGAGTTCGAAATATTTTGATGCAGTTTACACCCAAGAGTTTAACTTTTGAATGTAAAGTGTTAGATGTAGTTATTGAGCAAATAATAACGCTGCTCGAGTTAATTTCATAAATCTTATATTCTTTACAATTAGATGTGTAAATATCATTAAACCAAAATAACTATAACCAAATTCACAACAAATCAACATAACATTCATTGATTTATCTCAATAATCTCATGAAGAACCTGAATTCATCATTTGTTATGCGGTCCTTCCATTCTATACAAATTATAGTAGTTTCGTTAACAGAATTTGTGGCATTTTCAATAAATAGAGGATTTATGTCAGCACAACAATCCCAAATGGTATTCTCTCAATGTTCTTTGTTTGCAAATGGTATGTATTTATACACTTTTTGTTTCAGATAACCCCATAGAAAAAAATCCATCGGAGATAATTCCAGTGATCTTGTGGCCATCAATTTTCCCAATCTCGTCCTATCACTTTGCTTCTAAAGATCTGACTGGTGGTTTCACTTCTGCCGTTTGGTGGATCGGTGCTGCGTCAAGCTAATAACACAAATTATCCAAAACATCAAACAACTGATTTATAATGAAATTTATGTACATGTCTGCAATCAAAATTTCCCAAAAAAAGTATGGTTCAATAATTTCGCTATGTAATAACCCACACCACACATTTGTCTTGAATGAATATTGGTCACAGCATTTTATTACAAAATTTGGATTATTATTTGATCACCAGCTACAATTTTGGAAACTAACTATTCCCTTTGACTCGAAAGTTGCCTCGCTGTCCATAACATCCTGTAGGGAAATGTGATATAATTTCCTCTCTAACCTTGGAATTAAAATGAAAATCCTACTCGAATACGGAATATCTTTAAGAGTGTGTATGAAGTTTGGCTTATAGGGATGACATTTATTTTTGTGCAATATTCTTCAGTTTCTCCAGCAACCCCTGTATCTTCACTAATACTACCAATATTAGTTTTTCCGTTTTCAACGACGCCCAAACAAACATTGAGTTGTTCTTCATTGTACTTTATTGGATTATGTGGTTTCTTGAAACGTTGTTTCACAGACCCAGTTTGAGTTTCAATACACTTCACACAGTACTAAAGTGAATATTTCTTCCTGGATGAACGATTCCCACTTTGTCTTTTGTGGATAACATTGTGCATAAAACTTATTTGTGAATTATAAATGTACAAAAATCTGTACACACGACAACTCGATTCATTGAATGCAATAATTTAACATTAACCAAAACTAAAAACTTGTTTCACAAGCCTACTAAGGCAAAAATTTTATTTCGATTTGATCAGTACCTACTATTTTCTTTCCGACATGTTGCATAAATCTTGTAATGTGTAAAGTCACTTTTAGTACAAATCGCTAGAACGAAAGTCTTTTGAATAGTTATGAAACTCTAGGTCAACGTTTAGTTTATAGAAAAGTATATTTTGGGTTAGATTGTAACTAAATTATTGATCACAAAAAATCAAACTGGATAGTGATTTATTTTAAAAAAGAATACGAGTGTAATAAGAATAAAGAGAAATACGTTTATTTGATTACTGACATATTAACGTCCATTCATTGAAAATCCAAATCAGTTTAACAATGAAATGAAAAACTATACGAACATTGCAACAAAAACGAATTTCTGAAGGTGTATTAATTTCTTCTTCTAGAATGTGGGTATTTTCAGGACAAGATATGACATTGACGTCTCGTATTCATCAAAATTATGGAATTTGAATCATGTTTGGTGCGAATTGATACAGGGGAAAAAAGTCGAAGTGACGGTGGAGTCCGAATTTCGTACAAGGATATAAAACTGAAAACTGAGCAATCTTTTTGGCATTTTTTGAAATTTACAAAAAAACAAAAAGGAAAGAGGCTGTTTCTACTAATTTTTCAAGCACAGACTAATTGCGAAGTCTACTCATTCTACTAAGATTCGATTAATTCTTTAGCTACATTGTTTATTCGGGGATGAAAGGATCTGACAACTATTCCAAAAATAGCTCTAACTTAGCGAAACGCGCGACGAGATATCGTATTTTTTTTTGTTCTGGTGTTGTGATAATGTTTTCAATAGATTTATTTTATGCCAGAGTTTCCAGTATGAACTTTCTAGAAATTTGTGAATTTTTTTTAATATTCGTCATTGGGAATAATCTTATTTTCAGATGAGGCACTCAAAAATATCAATATAAACATTGGAAGTAAAGAAGAAAATTATACAGGAAATAAAACTTAACCTAAGCTGAATTCAATTCAATTCTAATGTAATGTATAATGGATGAGGAATTTAGAAATATACATATTATCAAAATAGGATGTTCTCCCCAATCTTTACTATTAGCTGCTTTTTATCTGCTGACAGTCTCAAATGAGATGATACGTGTTGCTTGTTATTTTTTCAAGCTCTTCAAGTTTTCGGTACATGGCCTGATATATTCCACAGTTTTAACAATACCAGAATTCCGGTTTTTGGTTCTGCTCTGTTGAATGACATATGTTTCTTTGTATGGTGATGGAATTTACTTTCTAGAACCAAGTCATTTTTCACACAGTTCGTCCTGGCTCCTTCTTGGTAAAAGATTATCAATAACAAAATCTACTAGTAATGCCTGTGTCTGTTTCCCATGGCTATAACTAATATTTATCTTTGACATCCCTGCCAACACCTCTCAGTGCTGTGTGGATTACATCAGCATTTTGTTGAAGTGCTCTTTCATGTTATTGAAACCACTCGGCTTCATTGAATAAATTTGACAATCCAAGACGCTGAAGACAAGAACTCACAAATAGTTTTTTCTCACTCTGTTGCCTCAGTTTTTGTACGAATGTACATCTTGAAGTTTATGACAAGTATTTTCATTGCATAGCTCTAAGTTGCGTAGTTTTCCGCTCCTTACAACTTTTCTATATCATATACTAATTGACTTGTCATTTAAACTGTCTATGGTTTATTATAAACCTGGGCCCATAACTTAATGATCTGTGATGAAACATGAGAAATTGGGGAAAGTAAAATAACCACAAAGTAAACCACTATATATAAACTATTCTGAACTTTTTGCAAAAGTATCATGGCCTAATAAAGGCTTATGCATTATTAATCATATTATATTTAATTTGAAATAATATGTCTAGTTTTTCTATTTATTTTTAAAAGTTAAAAAAAAAACTATAATAACAACACTTAGAAAGTATAGCCAAAATACACTGGAATCAATTAAGTCGCTCCGGGGCGACTTCATTGATTCCAGTGGAGCATTTGCTTTTCAGCTGCAGGAAAACCCGAAAAAACCTGCAACACCACATCATCTGAAGATCTTGATCTGTCTAGGTCCTCTGTCTCATACAACAAAATGTGGGGTGTCTCCAGGTTGATTGTTTGAGTATCCCGATCTGATAATTTCTCAAAGGCATAATGACCCAAACATGTCACAAAAAAATAAACACCTGTCACTTATACCTCTTTATTTATATAATGAATGAACAAAAATATGGCAAAATATATTCAGTTGTGAATTCATCCTTTTGATTTAATTTGAACGTTTCAATATGTTTTATTGATTTAATGTACTTTCTATCCTTTGAGAAACTGCAGTTTTGTTATATCGACACTTGATTGCATTTATCTCTATCTGCTCTTTCAAGTGATAGAAGATGGAATAAGGCCATCTGCAATTCATGTTCACCGTAGTGTGTCTGGTGTGATTTATCTTAATATTCCACTGTGTATGTTCATTGTGGAAAATTTAACTTTGTTAATTTTACCCAATTGCAGCTAATTCCAGATTTCTCGACATCTTCGATAAGACTTTCACCTAAAGGTGATGATTTTTCAATCTCAATATCTTCAAAATCCGTGTAGATGCCAATGTTTTCTTTCCACCTGAAAAACAATTTTTTTCAGGGCATTTAAAATTTCTTGACAATAAAAACAAGTATATATTTAACATTTGTTGACATAGAGGATAATTTAATTTATTTCAATGTTTAGAGGAGTCCTTCTATACCACTATTTTTCCACACAAAGGCGCCATCTATGGGAACGATGGAAAAGTATAACAACAAATATCGAAGATAAACATTGGTTTCAACCAACGACGGTCCTTTTACAAACTTCAACATCAACTATCATCATCGCCCCTATTCACTTAGAATTGTTTCCCTCAAAAGCAGTTGAATTACCGGGGCTCTGTAAATACCATTGATGGAAGCATTAGGTGATCAAGACAGTACCGTCTAATGAAAAATATTTTGGATCTGCTACAGTTAACTCGCTATTTGCAGTGAGAGCTGGTGTTGAAGCTGTTTTAAAATCTTTGTTTAACTTTCATATTCGTAAGTTTGAGTATTCTGTCAATCCCCTAGGCGCTAGATGGTTGCAATAAATGCCACCATTGCCACTACTTAATATTGAACTTAAAAAAATATGATTGTTAACCTTTCAACACCATTCCAAGCTATCATGACGCCGTTGTCTGTGCATAATTTGGGTGGAGGTCTGACCATTTTGTATTCGAGTTCATCACATACTATTTGCAATCCTTTATTTATAAAATTGTTACATGCCACTCCTCCAGATACTACCTACAATAAATATAAAGTATTTAGAAAATAATGATGAACTTGTATTAAGAAATTGAATACAAAAGAATAAAGGTAAATCAAATCAACTAAAGGAACAATTAGTTCAGGCCAGTCTCAACTTCCTGCACTGTAGGTTAATGGACTGACACCTATCGAAAAACACCAACTCCCCTAGCTAATACTATGAAGAGCTTTCGATTATATCCGACAGGTGTCATTGCAGGATTCTTCACGTTATTCCTGCATATGCTGTTGGTGATACAACTGCCGCAATATATTTTTAATTACCGGAACACACTTGCACACTGGTTTCGGGCTGTTTGGCCACTCCTCAGTGCAAGGTAGTGTCTATCATCAACATAAAGTCGAAGATTTCCGATACTTGAAAATCGAATTCCTTCATAGTATCATTGCATGAACTAGGCTGAGGCGGACAACAAACAACAGTTTTGTCATCCCTCCATCTGCCCGTGAACGAGGTAACCAACCGCATATCCGAAATTTGCCCAATTCCTCATATAAGGAAAAAAACTTTCCACATATAATTTTTACATACCAAAGTTTTTTTGTCAGGAGGTATCAAGCCTTTCAATTCTGCATACTCCATGCCTCTCTGCACCCTGTGGCAAATATGTCTAGTTACAACAATTTGGAAACCGGCACACATGTTGTTGACACCAGGTATAACGCCATCAGCAGCTACTTCTGTGGATAATATTTTCTGATATATGAAATATTTTGATATTATTTTTTTAAATATTAATTTTATTTTGTAAAAACATCTCTTCAGACTTGTGGGCTCACCAGTCTTAATGTCAAATTTGTGGAGCAAGACAGATTATGGGTTAGAGCTCCGTTTTTCAATTGATATTCCAAAAAGTAGTGAAAAACTTGTTTTCATTTATAACACACAAGAAGTAAACAACTATGGGAAATATTTATAAGTTCATTACAATTATCAGAAATCTGAGCTACTATTACCAATTTTTTTACTGTTTTTAAGGACCCTAAACTATAATAACTGTGAACTAACTATAGTTCAACTATGGTTATGGTTTCATCACATATTTGTATTTTATTAATTTCAAATTGATAAATATCTTAATTCACTATATTTCTAACCTTTCATCCTTTCCTCTTCAATCAGTTGTAGCTTGAGTTGATTCTTTATTCCTGAAAAACTGAAATTACAATTTTTATAGTGCTTTAGAGGAATCGTGAACTTGTATGCTAAAGGATTATCTGCTTTAGATGCTGCAAGTTCAATAGCTTGTCCTCCTGAAAGCTGAGAATACTCTGGAAGATTTTTCAGTTTCATTCTCCTAGCCATCTGAAAAACAGAATTCACATGAGGAAGTTTCATTGTTAGAAATTGATCCGAGGATAAAAATAAAGGAAAATATCGTATTTTGATTGGTGGTGACATTTCATAGTGAATGTTAGAATGAAATATATCGACAAAATATTCCCTACTAGAAAGAAAAATTTTGAATCAATTCGGTTACTGAAGGAAAAAAAACAAAAATTGGATATTTATCAAACTAAGTTGTTAAAGAAGATAGAGCAAGAGGTACTAAACAAAGATTTGTTTGAAGTTACAAATTAATACATATTGAAGCCCAATTTTGTTCCCGCTCAATCATAGAAGAGGACCTAAGCCTCTCTACTTACAAAACATTTTGAAAAAATAAAATGTGCTGGGATTGCCAAACAATATGCTGTTGTGGTCTAAATCATACTTAACTGACGTAACGTACTATAATTGTGAAACAGTCGAATTCAGTGTCTGATGAACACAAAGTTAGGTTGGGGGTTCCTTAAGGCTCTGTTCTTATTTCTCTGTACTTTGTAATTTTTGTCAATGATCTATCTGAATATGTGACAATGTTTACTGTTGACACCACAATCACAAGGTCTATCATAGATTGATTCAATGACGAAGATTAGATTGATCAGTTCACAAGTTGGTGTGAACATAATCGTTTGATTTTGAATATATCAACGTCGTTATCGATGAAACTTTACAACAGAAGAAAGGGTACTTAGATGAAACAGATCGTTGCTATAATATCCATATGTTACACGAAGTTAAATTTTTGGAAACAATTTTGGATGACTTGTTCGATTTATGACCTATTTATTCTATGGAAATTCATATTGAATATAGGATAGGATATAGGATATTTAATTTTGGATGAATCATCAAGCTTGAATTTGCACTTTCAGTGTCTGCAATAAACCTAACATAGCATTTTTTGATATTAAGCAAATGAATGATTGTATTGATCAACAAGATCTTATTGGTTTATTCTCATATTTTGCTTAACATAATGTCTTGGGGCTGTGGGGTAAAAATGCATTGTAATCTTGATTTTTATTATGGATTCAATATATTTGTTCAAATGTATCAATTTTGTGAGAAAAAATGTGTTCACTTTTGTGACTAATGTTTCGTTCCCTAATTATTACACATTCTCATTTATTGAGAATACCAGTCCACTCCTCTCTACATTTAAAAACTTTCCCCAGTATAGTTAGTTAGTTCTATTGCGTTTTATAATTGCCGAATTTTATCAAAAACTTCAAATCAGACAATGTATTTTATAATAACTCTAAGGATTTTTTATGGATTGTTTTTTAAATGTACAGGAGTATCTAAATAACTCCCTCAACCGAGTTTTACTACTTATTTTTTTTTGTTCATATTGTTTTTATAGTTTTACATGGTTTAACTAAAGTTTTTTCAAAGTATGTAGCTAGTATAAGGATCACCTTTGACTTATTCGACATATCATATGTACCCATGTACCAATGAATTTTTATTATTACCAGTGTACGTATACCTATAGTATGCCACGTAAGAGGTTCTTTTATGGTTCGACAGCACACTTTGACTCTAAATCTTTCTAGTGAAGAAAATCAATCATGAATTGATGGGCATTTTGTGCATTTTCTACTTTCTTTGTATTTCTAACACATCAGTTTTGTATTAATTTCAGATGACTAGTTATTTGTGGTATGCGGAGTGATTCATTATTCCACAATGGATCAAAGGTTACCTAGGATAACTACAGTATGTTCCACCTCGTGTAGATTTTTCAAAAAAATGTCAGAAATTCCTGAGCATCTTGTTCATCGTAACTCTAAAATCGAGGAGCAAACTTTTATATCTGGTACTTTGAGGAAAATGTGTTCACTACTTCATTTCAGGCGTCTGTCGACCTTGATACTAGAAATACTGGTGTCAATATCTTTCATGTAGGCATTATTTTTCAAATACACCAAATACTTGTATTTTACAAACCGAAAAGTGAAAAATTTTTCACTGAAGGTTTGAAGTTGTTTAAATGGTTATCATTGCTGCTTCGTTCACCACTGCTACCTTTTTTTTTTGGTAAAACTCAGGTGTGAGGATATTTTATTAATTTTTGGGTAGTACTGGGTGGAATCATGATCTGAATTAATCCCAGATTGTAAGATGTCCATTCCTTTGGGAAACGTAATTTTCCCATTTGTTTTTGTACCAATTTCGTGAGGTGAGTAGGTCTTCAAGAAACATGTAAACGAAGCCGTAAGTATTTCCTCTTTGAATGGCGAAAAATATGGCTCTTAAATCGTGTGTTTCATTGGTAATCTTTTTTTTGTCAATTTCATAAGGGTTTCAATGCAAAAACCAGCGAAAGTTTCATCCAGTAGTTTTTGTACCGACTTGTACCTATGGATCCAAGATCGCAGGGCTAGTGCGCTTCTGATTAAAACATTTATGGTACAACAGAAAGATAAACGTCGAGCTCTACTCATGCGTAGGTGACTCATCCACATATGCACTACATTTATAAACAACTGAAAATTAGTACTGTAATATTAGAACACGACTCGAATGACGATTAGAGAAAACAAAATCTGGGCTCGTAGGCCGTGGTCGAATGGAACTTGTAGCACTAAAAGTTTTGTCTACCACTGCGGCAGATGCAACGTATATACCACTGATGATGTCTGCTGCATTAGCAGACGAAATGTTCGGTACTTAAAGTTCCATACTATCAAAAATTATTTCATACTAAAGAGTTAAATTCACTCTTCACTTTATTCAAATACTGGGTATAACTGAAATAGTCTTTGTTTGAAGGTGGTTGACAATGTTTCGTGGTGTATTTCATCAGTTCGGATTTCCGTTGTCTAATAGAATATAAATTGATTTGAAATCCCTTCGGGTGATAACTGTTCCACTTCCAGACGTAACAATCCAGACGTCGTGACTAAACTTAGTATGGAATGTTTTAATTTTTCATTTTTTGTTAATATTTTTTAATTTTCAGCTTTAATTAATATTTCAATTTTATATTTTTTTGGTTGTTGCTTGTATGTTATTTCTTTGTAATTTCAGTTTTTTGTTTAATAAAATTGTTATTTTCGGTTAATCTTTTTTAATTTTTTTCAGGGATTTCAAATCAATGTATACTATATTAGACAATGGAAGTCCGAACTGATGAAATGAAATACTCTTTCTAGTATAAGCTTACCTTATCAAAAGCTTCACCAGGAGCATCATCGACGCTTTCCCCTAGGAGCAAAAATTTATCAAGCTTCTGTGCAATCGCAACGAGACAGTGTCCACCACTAATTAATAATACCAAAAATGGAAATTCTATTGTTTTATCGTACAACCTAGCTGTTAGAGCGTGTGCCTCCATATGGTGTATAGGAATAAATGGTTTTTTGTATTTTCGGCATAGATGCTTACCATATTTCATGCCAATCAGTAGCGAGAGAGGTAGACCTGAAAAGATATTTAGACAAATGAATTGCTTGGAAAAAGTTTCCAAAAACATGGTGTGCATCTTCATTATGATTGATTGCTTAATATGATAGAACAAGTTGCAGATTATGTTGTTATGATCACATAATTTAGTGTCAAGCAACAAACCTTGTGAAAAGTCATCTGAACGATTAATAGTGATTTAGAAGTACCCAACACTTCTTCTAATCATCAAGGGTATTTTTTCTCTATAAAGGGAAAAAAATCTCAAAAACTGTTGACCTGTTGCTTTACGGTGATATCAAAACACATACAATATTTAGAATGTGTTGAAATCTCTATCAATTCCTTCAACCAAATGTCGCCCTCTACGATCAATAACTCTTAGAAGTCGAAACTTGTGCGAGCTTTTTTAATGTGCGATACTTGGCACGGATTTGACGATAAGCAGTGAAAAATTATCAACCGGTCTTAGGCCTCGAACCATCGTTTCACATAGCGACCGATTGACTGAGTAGAATAAACCACTTTAACATCTTAAGCGACCCTCAAAATGATTTCCGAAAGCAAATATCAACAGGCGACTTTTTTACACGTCACCCACCTTTGTAACTTTTTCAAATGGAACAACCTGTATTTTTTATGATTTGTTTCAACATTTCACTACATGTTTTATCAGAGGTATTCTATAGGAAAAACAGATATTTTACAAATTATACTCAATTTTATTAAATGTTGTAACCACAAAAAAAATCATTTATTTACGTTCACTTACTCAAAATGTTTTCAATGTGAGCAATAATGCCTACATTTTTTATTGAATAGAGGAGTCGAAAAGATTTTCAAATTGGTAAACATTTTCTGCAACACATAATGTCAGTCTTTTTTAAAACGAATTCTTTACACATTCCAGCATATCCTTTGGGATTTCCGTGAAAGCTCTAGCATAGTGATTCTTCGTTTCAAGTCTTTTATAGATATTGGAGGAGTTTAGTAGGCAATCCATTGGATATACCACCATAAAAAATCCATTTTGGTCAGATCAGCTGATCTGGGTGCCACGCCATAGGCTCACCCTTACCTATCCATTTTTGATTGAAATGATCGTTGAGGTATTCCCGTACCTCAGTTTTAAAATGTGGTAGGCATCGTCTTGTTGTAGTCACATTTTAAGTTTTGTTCCATATGGAACCCCTTCCAATAAATTCGAAAACTCATGCCGAAGAAATCTTACATATTTTCTGCCCATCTGCACGTCATCTTGATTTCAAACAGGTTGGAGCTTGGCTCCCTTACCCTGTGAACTGATGTTTGCCAGAAGGACAAACGGGTCATAACTGATGGTGGGTGTTGATGGTATGGCGGCATGAGTGTCCTCAGACATCAGTTTGAATTTATAAAGTATTTTGAGTCTACCTGTCAAAAAAATCGTTTGTCTGAGATTGTTGTCATCCCATCTAACGAGCGTTGCTTCAATAGTTCGAACTGAGTATTCCATAGCTGTCTAAAAGTGGAACCATCTTTCGGAATTATGTATTACCTTTATTATAGAATAGATTTGATTGAATTCATGAAATATTTTAAATCCACCTGTGAAGACAGTCGAGATTTTGAGATTATTGCTTTGTGACCCTCCTGCTATCCTATCTAAAGCGCGTTGATTTATCAATTCGAACAAAGTATTCCATAGCTGTCTATAAGTGGGGTCATCTGTTGGAATTGGATATTGACTGCATTAAAAAATATGAATCATTTGATAGGAATCAGTCAATATCCCATTTCAATAGATGGCCCCAGTTATAGACAGCTATGGAATACTTAATTCGAACTAATAAATCGACGCTCCTTGATGGGATGGTCACAAAGCAACAATCTCAGAACCACGACTGTCTTCACAGGTAGATTCAAAATCCTTCGTGAATTCAAATATTTCTATTTAATAATGCAAGTAGTGGGATGCTTAGCCTGACAAGACAGTTTTGGTTTTGAGATTGTTGCTTTGTGACTCCCCCTCCATCATCCCACTTGAAGAGCGTTGATTTATTAGTTCGAACTAAGTACTCCATAGCTGTCTATAAGTGAGGCCATCTATTGGAATTGGATATTGACTGCATTATTAAATAGGATTTGATAGGAGTCATTTGATTTAAATTCGAAATATTCCGTTATCTGTAAGTGGTTTCATCTGTTTACCTTTCACGTTGTGCTTTTGCATGTTTTTTCTAGCTATATTCAACACATTTTCGAACAACTAACGAGGTGCTTAATTAGTAGTGAATAAATTATTTCAAAAAAGCCCACCATCCCATCTAATTATTGATATTCAACTCTTTGTAATATCATAGTTTTTCATTTATTGCACACATTTTCATTAATAAACACGTTTGGGTGTTTTTTAATTTTTGTCTTTTCGAGGTTATACTTTTCCATAATTCACTAACGTATAGGAATCGTGCTGATGACAACGCAGATTGTCACTTCGTGTGAAACTTTCTCCACATTGGTTGCAAATATACATTTTGTATGAAATTGTATAAACCGCAAGATCATGCAAACTGAGTGAAGCATTAACAGTGCACTCTCAGTAAAATAATATCCTTCCACTCTTGACTCGATTATAATGACGGAGTCGAATCAAAACTACATGTTCAAGGTCATATGACATGTAAATATCTCAAAGTTGAGGCCTTCTAAGCTCAAATCGTACTTTCAAGGTCATATTGAACTGCATAGATCAAGGTAATGAGGTATTTTTCGAGGGCAAACCTCAAGGTCCCATATCGAAGGCAGAACCGACTCTCAAGATCAATGTACATGTTCAAGGGTCTTATGCTCCGACACTTAACTCAAGGTCATAGACGTCATTCAAGGTCAAGTGGTAAGAGGAGGTTGTCAAACGGCCTCAGGCCACTACTCGCATACGCATTGAAAATTTCAAAAAACGTGTACCTACCTGTCTTCATTCAATTAAATATTTTTTGATGATAGCCAAGTATTCAGATAGTAGTGGCAAATTAAATAATAT
>WOGN01002606.1:0-16448 GCA_015342105.1 Leptinotarsa texana
TATTTTTGCGCAACCGGTGTTAAATCTGTTATTGCTCACTTAACAACTAACTTACGTCACACAAAGAATATGATTTCCGTTTTGGTTTTTCTTCCTCTGCACGAAGCTCTCGAATTGCATATAGATAATATTCATTAAGAAATGACGGTTGTCATTTTTCTAACCTTTTTTGGTTGGGATGTGTCAAATTATCAAATAATATAAACCTAGTTTCAAAAACATCATTTATAAGAATAAAATCAAAAAATTATCATAAAAACATTGAAAATATCCCCTTTTATAATGTCGGTCCACGAAGACCCCTAGATACCAATTTTGAATGAAATCACATAACATCAAACCTCATTCGAAATTATAAATATTCATGATTTGTAATCGCGAAAATTCTTTATATCGGACTTTACAAACCGTACCTCTTGTTTATCAAATCTGAGAATAAATCACAAATTTCTTCATCTGCTTTCATGAAGCGAAGTTCATTACTTTTGAAATTAACATGTATCATTGTTATGAAGTAGTTCATTTGAAATAATTTAATTTCAACCCAGTAAATCATGCGCTTTATTATAAGGTCATACATAAATAAAAATCTAGTAGAAGTTAGAAGAACTGGCCCCATTTTCATAATCATTAATAATAAATCAGATTTTCTGTAGGAACTATTTGAACAGAATACATTTTCACTTGAAATGATCTTTTTTATAAATATATAATATTCCTCCGATTGTCAAGTAAACCAACCGCCACTGTTTTATGGTCCAACTTACTTCCCGTAAAAAAACAAAGTTATGCTGCTTCCAATAAGGATGGAAAATGCCTCTCTATTGTCTTTTGTTACTCTGAGATTCAAAACGTATTCGTCTGTGATTCAAATACAAACATTCATTCTAGCGTTGAAACGATGACGTCACATCAACTATGATTGTGAAACATATTCATGCTGATTCAAAATTAGCGTAAGGTTGTTTCTAAACAGAATTTGTCGTTACGTTGTGTCAGTTGTCAGAATAGCTACTTGTTGGTCCATATATTGAATAGAAAAAATAATTTTGGTACACTGGTTTTAAAAATGCATCCACATTTATAATATTCATTCAAAAAATTATATGCAAAAATCCGATTCCGATTGAGGTTAGAGAAAATTGAAAAGTTTGTTTTCATTATTGAATTTGACATCTGACACAAATTGAATCATCAATCTGCAAGAGAAAAAGGGGGACAAGATATATGATGAATCACCTAAGCAAATTTGTACAGAAGGGAGCAAATATACAAATAACCAAAATATGTTTGAGATGAAAGTATATAATGAAATTCAGATTATACTCTATACAAACAGAATGTGTTGAATTCAAACTGACTTATTCGAAAAATAACTTGTCCTCAGTAACAATAAATCAGAAAAAAAATGTTCAAAATTCTAGAATATCACCTTATAATTTTTTTTCTTTCTGAACAACTCATTTTAACAAAAAATATAAGTATTTATCTTTTTCTATTCACTACTGCTATATCAAAGATTGGACAGCCTTAAATGTATTTTTTCATTTTCTGAATACTGCAAAAGTTTAATCTCAACCATTTACCATAACTAGAGTAAA
This sequence comes from Leptinotarsa texana, assembly GCA_015342105.1. Taxonomy (NCBI): domain Eukaryota; kingdom Metazoa; phylum Arthropoda; class Insecta; order Coleoptera; family Chrysomelidae; genus Leptinotarsa; species Leptinotarsa texana. The sequence goes on from WOGN01002606.1 coordinate 1,602, forward strand.
TCAAGATTGACTGCATGAATACTTTTTAACACTCAATAAAAATAAATCGTTAACATTACCAAAGGTAAGAATGATATTGCAAATGATGGAAATTATATTGGTGAAAAATAAGGAAACCTTCGAATAAAACGTTATTGGCAATTCGAATCATAAATAAATGATATATGTCATAGAATAATTTATTATTCTGTGTGCCTGTCGTGTGTCCATGCAAGTCGTATTCGGGTTTGGTATTTGATGTGTTATTGTAGCTCCATATATCAATAAATATTTATTCTATTGATACTGTTCTTTTTTTACAAAATTTCAATTTTTCAAAATCTTTTCATCTTATTACTATATGATGTCGTTAAGCGATTTTCAGACAATTTTCTCTACGAAGTCAAATTGAAACAGCCAAAAACTTAACCAAGCATTTGGCAATGACAGTGTTGATTAACGCAGTGTTCGACGTTGGTTTGCGAAATTTCGTTCCGGAGATTTGATTGGTTGACCCACAGTAATCCATGAAGAGGATTTGAGGACCCTGGTGAAAACTGACCCAACACAAATGGTGATGGGATGGCGGCAGAGTTGGGAATCAACTCACATGTGGTTTTTGATGGTTTAAAACGTACTGGAAAGGTCAAGAAGCTCGAAAAGTAGTTGTCCCACAATTTGAACGATCGATAGAAATTTTCACGTTCCAAGATCTGTTTTTTTCACTTTCGCGCATCCAAAACGATCCTTCTCAGGATCGAATCGTCACGTGTGATGAAGAAAATACCTCTACAACAACAGAAGACGTTCAGGAGAGTGGTTGGACACCGATGAGCCACCGAGGCACTTTCCAAAGGCGAAAACCCACCGAAAAGAGACGGTGGTTGTTGATATGGTGGTCAGTGGCTGGTGTGATTCACTATAACTTTCCGCAACTCGGCCAAATCATCACAGTAGAGTCCTGTTGTGACGAATTCGACGGAATGTACCGGAAATTGCGTCAGTAGCAGCCGGCACTGGTCAACAGTAGAGCTCCACGAAAACACCCGTCTGCACGTTTCACAAATCATCGTCCAAAAATCAAACGAATTGAGCGTCAAAGTTTTGCCTCGCTCACCATACTCTCTGTCGTCTATCGCCTATCGCCAACTGACCACCACCTTTTCCAGCACTTCGATAACTTTCTCATCGATAGAACCTCCACTCATCAGTACCAGGCAAAATCAACCTCTGTCTATAGGCGGCTGCTGTCTCTAGGCGCTATTACTTTTATTTTATTGATGTTTCATGGTCTCGAATTGAATGCCTTGATCACAGTGTACACCTCAACTCATTGATTATTGATTAACAGGATAATATACTGTGAAAATGGAAAGCAGATTTTCCGAAGTTTTTAGAAGAACTGGTTGAAATTATTGGATATATGGGTATTTATTCAGTGGCGGTAACAGTTCCCATTTAATATTCTGGTAAGTTCTAATTTTTGATCAAGAACCATATTTGTCATATCTGTTTGTATAAAAACGGCGTTCTCATGAAATTTCTAAATTTTAGGTTTTTTATACGTGGTTCTTGGATTAGGAGTTAACAAAAAGGTATGTATCGTTTAATTGATTTTATTTTATAATTCAGTTATGGTAATATTTGGATAAGGAGCCTTATTTACGATTGAAATGCCTGGATTCCTAGCTCCTACAATTTAAAAATTTTTGATGGAATGCTACCCTGTACCCCAATAAATTAAAAAGGTTTGATTTGATGAATGTCAGTACAAGAAGGTACAATATCGAATTGAAACACCTATTCCACGAGAATATGCAAATTCAGTTGAAATGGATTTTTTTTTATTAGGAAAGATCAGTTATAAAAAACTTAGTTTTCTATTACTACATCATCATATAGAAAGTGAGAAGCTTTCATGAAGAGAAAGGATAAAAATGAATGAATCAAGGAAAACTGTACAAAGATGCGTATATCTCTCACAGAAATTTCTTTCAAATTGAAACTGAAGAAAAATTCATTTGAAACAACGACTTCTAAATATATGAATAGGACTCCTAAGAGCGTCCGTACACGAGCCACATTTTGCCGTCCTATCGACCACACAATTGCAGTCGCGTATATAGATACACCTGGAAATAGAAATGTGTTATCAATACTCCTTTGTATATTACAAATATACCATATTCAATTGCGTTACGAATGTTTGGAGTACAAACTGAAAATTTGTTTCATTTTAATTGAATGTTCATATATTTGAAAGTAGTTGGTTTGATTGGATTTTTCATTGAAGTTTGTTTCTAAAACAACTTCTGTATTTGATCTACATCTTTATAGGGTTTTTATTAATTAATGTATTTTTTTCTTTTTTGTGGAAGTTTCCCTATATAATGTCGGAGATATAAAAAGCCAAGAGGATTATTTTCGATATTTAAATTATTCAATTTGTCTCAGTCGACAAATACTCCTTTTTTAATGACAATATTTCCCAAATAAGTTGTTGAGTTTCGTTTAACTTACCTAATACTAAAAGGATGGGTTATGTTTGTGTGTTTGAGATAATCAAGGCCTTGAGACCCTTCTTTATCTGTTACATATACAAAATTAAATTTTTGAATGTATTGTTCATAATCAAAACATTAATGAATTGTAAAAAATCATTATCACTGATGAATAAGACTTAAAAATATGAAAATTGAAAGCTTTTATATTAACTCATCCTAAATTCAGGGGCATCAAAAAAGTATCCAGACTCACTGTCCCATGATTCATAATCTCAGTCATAAATAATTGGCAGCAGTATTAATTTAATAACTTACAGTTTTCAAAAACACATGTCTGTATAATTGCCTAACACTGACTTTGAGAGCAGTTACCTAAAGGAAGTGTATTTGGAAAACATTGTGATAAAAATTAGAATGTCTTTAGAAAGCACTCCCAGTAAAATTGGGAATACATGAACAAATTTAATTTTATTTTATTTAATTATTTTTGTAGTTGAACGATCTTTGTGACTACGAAACTAATTTCATAGATAGAATTAAAATCTCTCTCTTTCAAATAAATGTGTCGAATGCATTTAGTGATCTATGATATGCCACATACCCCTTTCAATTTAAGCAGTATTTTCATTCTGGTTTCGAAAAAGTGATTTCAGTAGTTAATTTTTTCTGGTGTGGGAAGTGATTTCAATAAATATGGAAGTGATATTTCATCCAGGCCCATTATCAGTGTAATGTTGGGCTCTTTCGTTCATTTTGCCAATGTCAACAGAAATAAGTTAAATTGATTGGATTTATTTCAGGACAAAACATATCCATTTAAATGTTCTGTCCTAAATGGGGTAAAAACTACAGAATTATAATATATAACATAATCACTAAATACATTTAACACATTTATTTGACATTTTTGTATAACATTGTTTCATACCCGTAAAATGAATATTAATTGCTTTATATAGAAAGATTTTTCAGTAGTTCCACCATATAAAACAAAAAGAAGAAAATATCGGTATTTATACTTGTTAATGCAAAAGTCACTCACTTAACTTTATATGTAAGTTCGTTTTATGTTATAGATGTGTAATAAGAAAGGATTTTTAAGTATTCCAACTGGAAAGCCAGCCGCGGGGTAGTAAGAAACATTCATAAAATAAAGGTACCTTTTCTTCACGTTTTCTCCATGCCCTTAAATTTCCGGTGGATGAATTCATATTTACACCATTGCACCCGTGCGGAGCCTGGGCGGCTCACTAGTACACTAACATCCATGACGATGAAAGCTGTTGATATCAAAAAATCCATATTTTGTAAAACATTATTACTGCAACCGTGTTCTTCTGCTCTCAAGGTGAATAATTTAATTTGGTGTGATTTGAATGAACAGAAACATATCAAAAATATCTATAATTCGCTCAATATAGTACAAATACAGAGTTCATTTAAAGTGAAACTTAAAAAAAATAAAGAACATTTCAGATGTCCAATAGTGAATATGGATACCAAAAAAACGTGATTTCACACACAATTCTAAGGAGAAGCATAGAACATCTTTTTGGTTGGAATACAAATTGGATTTCGGTTATTTGCGGAAATATATCATGAGGCAGTCTACTGGCGGAGACATTTAGTTTATGTTCGAAAATATGTCTTTGAAACTCCAACAAATATGTCCAGTCTAGTATTTCAGATTTTTAGTCAATTAATGTTTTTTTTTCACTTTGAGTTTTCATTTTCCTCAATTAATTTTATTTCGTTTTCAAGATTTTGATATTTGTAGTTTCATTCAATCATTTTTTGACACTAAATTCTTTTCCGAATTCTATCTCTTTTTCTTCATATAATTGGTGTATCTGAGTCGTCATCATCATCGGTTTCTTTCTTGACATGCGTTGACTAGTTTGAACAAAAAATAGCATTGACGTTTCTAAGGGTTCCCAACCGATGGTACACTTACCACCAGTGGTACGCGGTAACGTTTCAGGTGGTACGCGTGAGTGATGTGAGCAACATGCTGTTAATAGCAAACATGACTCAGCTCACGGGTCACTAGAAAAACTAAATACTCATAACCCAGTGAAGTGTAAAATAAAAACTTTGTTTTTCTATTACATTGGAATTTATAATTCCTAGGTAATAAAATAATAAAAAACTTTAGGAATTTCAGCTAGGAATCCCCAGGTACTACATTTGGTAAACAAAAGCTGTTTCATTTTTTACCTGTGGGTCTTTAACAGGATTGTCTTTTATTTTCACTTGGCATTATGTTGTGGGTGTTGTAATTATTAATTCTGATTTCATATAAGAAAACTGAACTATGAAACAATTTCTGACGTCCTCTTTTACTTCAAAGGATTGTGCTGAAAAAACCTAAATTACTGGCCAATCGTAAATACAATGAAAGCTACTTTCAGTATGGTTTTATAGTGAAGCCAGGGACTGAAACCAGTTACATTCCTATTCTTCAATGTGTTGTATGTCTTGAAACACTTTCGAACCAATTCATGAAGCCTTCTTTACTGATGCGACACCAAAATACTAAGCACCCTGATTTGACGGGTAAGCCCATTGAATTAAAGAAAGAAAGTCAATGTTTGACGAAGTTTGTCAATACTAATAATAACTTGATAAAGGCGTCATACCTTGCTAGATAAAGAATTGCAAAAGATGGAAAGCCTCTCAATCAATAATACCTTCCCACACAAGTATTCCATAAATATTACTGGAGTTTTTTCCCAATGCCAAATGGTTATTTTTAAAACCTCGACACGTGTTTCGATCACCAAGTGATCATCTTCAAAGAGGAAGATTAAAACAGAAATTCAAATTAGCTCATCCTCTTTGAAGGTGATCACTTGGTGATCGAAACACGTGTCGAGGTTTTAAAAATAACGATTTGGTGTTGGGAAAAAAACTCCAGTAGTATTCATTACTACACCAAAGGTTCCAAACAGTGCATCATAAGTATTCCATAGTTGATATGGGATTGTATTAGAATGAATTATATGTTAGAAACTGTGCTATACCAAGAATGAGTTGAAAATTTTGAATTTGTTTAAGAGTGACCTTAGTTTTTTTCGCAACAAATGCATGCTTATTCTTCCTTAGATTTTCATCTACTATGATGCCGAGATACTTTATACATTTGTGTCATATTTATAATCATCATTTCATTATTGTTATGGATTTCCTGTGAAGTATAATTTGGCAAATTATTGCTGAAATAATTGGAAGATACGAAATGAAATTTTGATCAGTAATTTTTTTGAAGCAATATACCAATTGATAATTATTATGAAATATCCTACTTGTTTTTCGGATACCAGTATCAGCTCGTTATAGTACGGCTGTATTCATCAGCAAAACTAATAAAGCTATATTCGGAATCGACCCTGAAAAAATCATCCAAGTGAATATCAAATAAGAGAGGTCCCAAAACTGTACCTTGTGAGACTCTACATCGTATGATACAGTAAGTACTAAGTGTTTAGTTTATTTCAACGCACTGCTTCCTATTAGAGAAATATCTTCCATATACAGGTGTACATAAGCAAAACTCATAATAAAAAATGTTACCTCAATTTCATTAAAAAAACAGTAAAATTTCCAGTCAAAATTTGTAATTTATCCTTTAATTTGATTTTTTTTTAAATGTATTTCTATTTTGAAGTAGTGAAAATCTTTAAATACCAGGAGTAAACCGTGTAGGTACCTACCTCATATAATATTTAAATGTTACATTTTATTCATTACATCATTATGAAAGAAAATGTAATAGTGTTTATGGTGAGGTGAGGAACATATTTCAATGCCATCGTTTGAAATAAGCCTGCTTTGTCTTGTCTCAGACGATGTCACACTCACATTACACATAACGGAATGTTCAGAAAGACCCAAAGGTAAAATAAAATCTAGAACTGTGAATTGCGTTTATTTGATTGCATTTTTCTGTATAACGAGTATAATGTCTATTATATTAAAGCTTCAAATATTCATCAGAAGCTATCTTACCACTTCATAATATAATAATACTTCCCAACATTTGGAAACCTCTGATCCAATCGGATCGTGCTTGTCCAATGGACGAGTCTTAATATCTTCAAGATTTCTTTCGGTGGTTGGCTTTAGGTCTGTGAAAATATTATACAAGAATATCTTCTGTTCGATACTTGGCATTATCAATGCCTGAATTTACTAATACAATTTTCAGACAATAAGTTAGAAATTCTTGATAAAGTAGAGAGAAGACTCTAGACAATTAACAATAGTTAATTTGCCTTGAATTTGCCTTTTAATCAAAATGTCGAAGTTTTGTTGACACGCAAGCCACTTCTTGTGCGACATAACCTCAAAAATTCCTTTTGTCTTTCAATTATTTCTTGGGCTCTATGAAGGCGATTGGAAAGTTAAATCACAACAAAAATTGTTTTTCTAGTACAATATCTATAATAAAATTACAGGCGGAAACTTGCACAAGCATAACCTTAAAATTGAGTATGAAATTTTCAAAAATTCAGACTTTTAAAACTATTTTGGGGTTATTTTTGTAACAGATTCCCCTTCTAATGTTCATTTGTTGATTCTCTATTGAGAAAAATATTTTTGAAATAAACTTCTCAATCGCCATTATGGGGCTGCAGAAATAATTTAAACAAGACAATAATTGAAAAGAACTGGTCGATACTTGATGAAAATCCATATTAATTATTAATACATTTATTATTAATACATAATTAATACATTTTATGGTATGATTTTCCCTATAAAGGGTTTTACAAAAACCGCGATACGTGTTTCGCTATACAATAGCTTTCTTAAACATTAACTTGAGCATAGCTTGAGAAAGCTATTGTATAGCGAAACAAGTGTAGTTTTCGTAAAACCCTTTATATTGATAATTATACAATAAACTGTATTAATTAGTTTTAAATGAGACAAAACACATTTTAGAAATTGACATGAAGGGGAATAGGGTTTATTTCTCCGATAATTTGGGTGACATAAAATTCACTATTTTGAAGGCTAGATTCCTCTGAACCTTGTGTCTGCAAGTTGGTGGTGTTCCCGAATGACGTTACAAATTTTCGAAAAATGTTTCGAAACTGTCGATTTTTCTGAAAGTCATCTTTTACAGAAATTGAAATAATTAATATTAAAAAAATTTTTTAATTGAAATCAAAGGAGGTTACGTTTTGTTTTTTTTGTCTATAAATATAACCAATTTTTAAAAGCTACTGATTCTCGAAAGTGCTGGTCTATTCCGCTCGTCACTACTACTAACACTAACTGAATTTCCTCAAAGCCCTATCTTTATTACAGTTGCTGTGAAGCGTACTTGGAAAATAGGGAACACGCATTTATTCTTTTTTTTTATTATTATTAATTTTAACACGCTTTTATTAGCTTCACCTGTATGTATGTTTGTTTGTTTGTAACTCTAAAGCTCGGGATCTTTATTTGACAGAATTATCGACATTAGTGCTTGATCTATTCGCGGACAGATGGCGCTGCACGCAACCTGCTTGATATATCGACATTATTGCTTAATCTTTCGCGGGCAGATGGCGCTGTACTGAACCTGCTTGATATAAACCGAACTCACTTTACATGTATTTCTTCATTTGAAAAAAGTATTTTTTTATTAACACGCGCGCTTGCTGCCTTATTTGTAACCCTCCTTTGTCCGTCTGCTGTCTTGGGCTTGGTAGCTGATTTTCAGGCTCTCTCTCAGGAATCGGAAAATATCAATGGTAATTTTTCTAAACAATATACGGTTGATGAAATAAATATTGTTTAAAAAGACTAAGAAATACGCTTGTATAGAATACGAAACTAAAAAATGAAAAATAAATATAATTCGAAAAACTAAAAAACTCGTTTTTAAAGAACATCGAACTAAAAAATTGAAAATATTTTTTTTTAAGCTTTAAACAATAACGAACAAAAAATACTAGTATTATTGCGAAAAAAGCGTAGGTGTTTTGTGCCATATTATTTGTATATCAAGCCCCGTCGCTTTTTTCACAATAATAGTACTATTTTTAGTTCGTTATTGTTTTAAGCTTATTTAAAAAAATATTTTTAACTTTTTAGTTCGTTGTTCTTTAAAAGCGTGTTTTATAGTTTTTCAAACTATATTCATCGAAATAATCAAATTTTCTACTATTCGAACTCGTGGATATTTATGAATATTCCGGATAACCTGCCTACAACCACAATTATCTACAAAAATACAATCGATTCCAGTAATGATGAGTAATCTATAATAATTTTGACAACCGAAAGGCCCTCTCCATGAAAAATTGGATCTAAGGGAACGAACGATACCGATTACATACCTTCAAGGGTACGTTTTTGGCTGGTTTGAAAATACGAAATCTTTAATTTTGTATTATGTAGAAATTGAAGTTTCATTTGTAATTCCAAGAAGGTTTCAGTTTTATTGGGAATGATTTATGTAGGACGGTATCCGTTCGGGTTGACGTGGATGATTTGCTCCAATCTCTCTCTCTCACTCTCTCTCTAAATTGAATAAAAAACCGTAGTTTTTTTTTAACATAAAAACAATTTTATTTTTTTGAAGTCTCATGCTTGGAAGACCTTTTGGTTTTTTCCACATATACAGCCCCCTTTATGTAGTTATCCGAACTACCCGGCCTGGATACCGGCGTGAATAAAGGGGGCCATTTATTCATTACTTTTTTAGACACTCCACATTTCTATATTTAACACAACAAAACACAAAACGGTGCCCCACGATAGCACATGGCACCCGCGTACCTTCTTTGTGGACGGACGTTATCAGCACGTTCGTCCACTACCACGGCCACCACGGAACTCCCTCCACTCACTCAATCGACCGCTGTGTGAATCGTTAGTTCAAGCCGCGGGCTGGACGATCGATATTCACTCGCTATCGTCCAACCCATGTTAGGAATCAAAAGTCTTTAGTCGGTACAAGTTTCGACTTTTGGGAGTTGTTCGTAGAGGGCCACACCTGATTAACGGAAAACATATTTCAAACAGAATATATTTAAATATTATTGGAGTTTTTCCAACACAAAACATTTATTTCAACATCTAGACACGTGTTTCGGTCATCAAGTGATCATCTTCACAAACTTATCTTGCTCTTGAAGATGATCACTTGGTGATCGAAACCAGTGTCGAGGTGTTAAAATGCTTTGGTGTTGGGAAAAAAACCCAGTAATATTCATTATTACACCAAAGGTTCCAAACAGTACATCACAAGAAAGAACTTGTTGAAATCAAAATATTTCAAAACTGATACATTTGCATGTTCGCTATATTATTTGCTTCAAAAGTATTTAGATTCTCGAAATAGTGTTGAAAAAGACGAGAAACATTTCATGAAGAAATATAAAATATTGTGTGAACCAGAGGGAATTTAATTTTTTATTTTTTTTTAATTTATGAATGCTCTTAATTTGTTAGAAATCCTAATCAATGTATTAAAGCACGTTTATATGAAGATGTAAATTTTTAGAAAATCAAAATTGGTACAACTTGTCTCACTGTTTGTTTTACTTGTACTTGTTTTATTACATTTTTTTATAAAAAACGGCAGTAATTCTGATCAACAGTACATTATAAACATTTTATTACAGATTTTTTAATAAATTAACTGGCGGTTAAAATTTGGAACCAGATGGGATGTTCAAATTGAGAGCCTCAACACATAAGGAAAGTATAACTGCAATTCGGTGATGGAGTCATTTCATGAAAAAAAAAAAATTAAGCCCCAAAATATTGTGATCCGTTTAAACAACAGGCAAATTTATGCATACAATCGACCAGGTACACATTTTTATTCAGCCAGACAGTTCTACCAGAACGTTTTCCCCAACTTTACTATAACAAATGTTGAGAAACCTCCGTGTTTCATCAGAAAATTCAGTCCTGATGGAAAACACTTCATCGCTTTTTCATCTGATCAAACTTCCCTAGAGATATATCGTTATCGGGGTCCTGCTGCAGCTGCTGATTTGCTAGCACACTATGAAGATAATCGTAATGAAAGAACTATTTTCGAGGTCAAGAACCAAACTTTTGAACGTTTTTTCTCGTTAAAGTTTCGAGTAACCGCCTCGCAGGGGGCTGAGCAGTTGAATCGAGAATGCAGTTTATTCAGTGATGACGGGCGTTATGTCATTATTGGGTCAGCATCGTTCATTCCAGATGAAATAAGACCACACTTTTATGAGATATATACCAATAATGAGTCGGTTACTCCAAATTTAGAATCTCCTTTGGAAGACTATACCCTATATTTGGTGGATTTGCTTTTGGGAAAGCTCTGCGATACTAGATCTTTTAAAGTTGACAAGATATTCCTGTCCCACAACCAAGGACTATATTTATATAAAGATACTTTAGCCGTACTGTCAGTTCAACACCAAGTGATTCATCTGTATCAGTTGTTAGATGGGATGTTTGTAGATATGAAAAAGTTAGGCCGATTTTGCTATGAGGATGATTCATACTTTTACAGTTCAGTGTACCCGACAGAAAGAGCTTTCAGAGAGACCTGCATAAACTCGTTGAAACACCGATTACTGGCGTTTTTATATAAACGAGCTCAAAGTATAAGTCATTCTACAAAAGATCCTACCGAACTCAGAAAATTCTATCACTATTTCGAAGACTTTAATTCGTTGAGGATGTGGAAAATGCAGCTCATTGACGAGCATACTTTGTTGATAAAGTATGCTAGCGAAGATGTAGTAACATTGAAGTCTTCCGACGTAAATAGCCAGCCACAGTTTTTTGTTGTTTATGATCTTAAAACGAATAATATCACGGCTGTGTACGAAAACTCTTCTAAAGAATTTTTGGATATTTTTGAAAAGTTCTGTGACTTTTTCAGAAACGCAACCATTTTCAACGAGACCAATTTCTTTTGTAGTCCTTCAAATAATATATATGCCAGATTGTTACAACAGAGATTTAAACAGACCATAGTTAATGCGAAATATGGTGGTAAGACTGAGGCAACAAAAAGATTACTAGCTCAATTGCCCATCAGTGCCCAGTCTTACAGTAATTCACCTTACCTGGACTTAGCCCTCTTCAGCTATGACGAGAAATGGGTGTCTGTTATGGAAAGACCCAAAGGTTGTGGAGAACATCCCATAAGGTTCTACTCTAGAGACTCTGGCTTTTTAAAATTTCGGATTTATGCTGGAATAATCAGAACCTCTATGTCTTCATCCAGACGTTTGGTAGCTTTCATATTTCATCCGAGTGATCCTTTTGCTATATCTGTTCAACGTGCTAATGCTGAATATATTGTCAACTTTCATATTCGTCATGATAGTCAGTTATGGCCAGATAATGAAATCCAATTTTTTTTGAATTTCATTTAAATTTTGTGTACTTCAAATTTATAATTCACTTGAAAATCATTGTTATATTTTAGTATTAAAACAAACATTTTGCAAATATTCTTTCAAAAATCACAAAGTATTCGTTTATGGCAGATTTTCATACTATTTAAAGAAAATTTGAGCTACTTCCTCAGTTATCAAATTCAGAATCTATAACGTGGCCTTGCATAAGATTCAATGCCTATCGTATTCAAGGAAATTGCTTTTTAACAGCTTTTAGTTCTTAAGTTTTTTATATCCTAACTCAATATTTCTAATAAAGAAAATTCTACTTATGCCTTTTAATATTTTTTGAAAGTGTAGATTGAAATTAAAATAGCAATCATGCCTGAAAAAATGTGTTGTGTAAAAAATAGGTTGAAATATTCAACCTTATGAGAAAATAATTGAAAACATAATAATGATATCAATTCATTTCCATATGATGATTACATAGTAAAAACGTCATATGAAATGTGAAATACATACAGTTAAACATTATAAGGACAAAACGTTGAAAATTATGTATGTACATTTATAATTGGAAAATTTAATACTCTTGTATAATATCCTGAAAACTTCTCAACTTAGTAGGGAGAGATTTGAAAAATAAAACTTTTGAGTTTAGTCTTGACTTGAGTCAACACTTAACAATATTTAATTTCATCAGGAGGGGTGTTGAAGAGACGACACCAATTGAAAATACAATTTCTTTGATAGAGAGTTGTATGATTTTTGGATTATAGATCATCTTTATGTCTGGTATCGTAATTATGTTGTGCTCTATTTTCGAAGATACTATATTTTCTGACATAGCAAAATTTCATGTACAGGAGCGCTTAGCCATATTTTGGAAAATAATAGAATGCATATCTTGAAAATTGACAAATATAGGTTTTTTATTATGCTTCATCGAATGAAAATAATAGCGTTGCCGGTTATATCGGAAGTTGCTTCCAACTTCCTTAATTCAAATGTAACACCCTGTATATTTTCAATTTTTAAATTCCGGAATAAATCTAATGTGAGTTTATGAAATACACCCTATACCAAGAATATAATGGAAAAAATAGAAATCATATCCTTTTAAAAGTTTATTGTTTAAGTTTGAAAATGTCCACATAGTACGAAACTGCAATAACGTTAGTTACAAATAAAAATGGTAAAAAACATAGAAATTTTCATTTCTCTTTTCATCATGATCTCCTACCACGTAGTAACGGCTACATCCATCAATTTATACAAAGTTATACTTTTATACTTTGATGAATTTTAGGTACTATTTTATACACCTTTATTACTTATACACATTCGGGTAAATGTTTCGCAGATAGTCACAGGTTATTTGCTCCTGCCTTAAAACGAGTTAATTATCAGGTAGAAACCCTTGAAAAGTGATCAAATTTGCGGGGAACAGTCTATTTAAGTGTATTACAAAATCTCAAAAGAAATGTCGAACACAAGGAACAAACTGGAATTACAAAATCTCATTAAAGAAACAATCAGTGAATGATTCGTGAGTGAGGAATTCATCAATAAAATAACAAAAGCCATCACTGATAAAATCGATAAAATAATGCAGGAACTTGAAGATACAGTAAAAAGTAAGAATGTGAAAATAAATGGTCTGGAACAAAAAATGTCCTACCCGAATGGGGTACCCGAACAATCAGATGAAGACTTAAACTCAGGGTTGTTGCACATTCTTAATCAGAATAGCGATACACCTCTCAAGAAAGAAGACATCCTAACAACCTTCAGGGTGGGAAAACATGATCAACAAAATAAAGTCAGGTCAGTTATACTCAAGTTTAAAAAATTTGAACATAAAATGCTGGTTATGAAAAATCTTGGAAAACTAGAAGGTAAAGAAATATTTGTTGCTGAGGACCTTACTAAGATACGCAAAGCTCTTCTGTTTGAAGCTATGTCAGCTTTTGAAGAAAGAGCGGTGTGGCCTTTTAAAGGACAAGTTTACACGAAAATAAATGAAGTTAAGGTCAATATTAATAACAACTCGGATATCGCAAAGTACCTACCATGATATTCAATAACTGCTAGTTTTACTCTCACGTTACTAATCAACTTACCAATGGCTAGGAGCAAAACTACTTGGATACTACTTTGATACATTACTTGCACTTTTACTGAATATATTTGAATTAGTTTAGCTAGATATTTTAATAATAACAATTTCCTTTCCTCTTATTCGAATAGTTTTTTTTATGTATACATATTTTTCTTTTTAATTTTTGATTTTTATTAATAGTTTGATGGTCATTATAGTTTCTGAAACATGGTCACTTCGGAATACAGATGATTTCAAAATTCCAGAATTTAATTTACTTTATAATGATTCTCATTTTGAACAAAATGACGGAGTTATTATCGTATATGTTAAAAGTACTTTAAGTATATTACCACAATAAGTCAAACTCTTATGGGCGACATGAATATAAACATATTGAATAGTTCAGAGAGGACCACCAATACGTATACGTATGTTTTATGGCCCAACACGGATATTTTACTTACATCAATAAGCCAACCCGAGTAACAAAAGACAGCTCTACCTTGATCGACAATATATACATAAAACTATCTAGTAAATACATACTTGATAAAGTCTCACTGAAAGTGTATATATAGACAACCAATTTGACTGACCATTACACAATTATGTTATCCATAAACATTATGTTAGCAACATGCGATTCAAACATCTAAACATGTAAACATCAAAACATCCAAAATTCTTATAAATCATAATAAAATGAAAAAATTTCTTGAAAAAGAGAAATGGGTTGATATTCTAATTTCGAATAACCCACCACTCAAACTATATTCATCACGCATAGCAAAAAAACATTGATACCCTGGATGACCTTAGGTCTGTTGACATCAATTAGATATAGGGACAACCTAAAAAAAAATATTTAATAAACGATATACCGAAGAACTACATGTAGAATATAAAAATT
>WOGN01002607.1:0-16446 GCA_015342105.1 Leptinotarsa texana
GTAGACAAATGATAAAAGAAAATGTATAAAGGCTCATAAAACATATTTTACTTTGAGAACACCGGCTTCAAGGAAGTATTATGTAACTCTACGGAATTACGTTAATGACGCTCTGAAACGTGGAAAAACAGCGTATATGCAATATATTCTAAACAAAAATAAAAAAAATTCTAAAGCAATTTAGAAAAATCTGTCATACTGGGGCGTGAATACAAAGCGTTCTTCAAAAATCAACAGTCTACCGCAAGAACTGCGTAATCTAGAAGAAATTAATAACTTTTTTCTCAATGTTACTGGAAATTCTACAAATAACAGTGATACCTTATTATTTTATAGTAATAACAGATTCAATATCAATGCAAGTTCCTCGTTTATGGAAATATCCAATAAGGATATCTTTGAAGCTATCAATAAAATAAAATCAAATGCTTTCGGTATCGATAATATCAATATTAAAATGATTTCATTTATTATTCCACATTGCGTAGATGAAGTAAAACATATTTTTAATGAGTCTCTGAGGCAAGGCATTTTTCCTGATCTTTGGAAAATTGCTAATATTTTACCCACTTCCAAAATTTCTACACCCATCTGTTTCAACGAGTTACGTCCAATAAGTATTTTACCAGCATTCTCAAAAATTTTTCAAAAAATAATAACACAACAGATCAAAGTATATCTGGATACAGCTAACATACTTCCAGAAGTGCGATCTGATAATCATTCTATCAATTTAAGAAAAGATACATTTACCATTCCACATCATGCTACCACCAAATTTGAGGGATGTTTTTCTTACTTTGGACCGAAATATCTAAATAATTTATTACCGTATATTCATTTGTCTATATATCATTTCAAAAAAACTTTGAAAATTCATTTCTCAGATGTTCAAAAATTATTGTAATTTTTTATATTATCTCCATAATAGTTTTTCTAAATATTATTTTTGTGTCTATTATAACTGTTACTTACAGTCTAACTGTATGCTTATTTTTTTTCTTAATTATGGGACGGGTGGAAAATAGCCTCCGGCTAACCCTTTTCCCTTTGTGTATAAAACTTGTTTTTGCACAATAAACGTTATTATTATAATAATTGAGAAGCTATCGCGTAGCTACCAAATGAAATTTATTGTGGAAGTTCTATGATTATTATCATAAAATCATATTACTTTTGTTCTAAAAAGGTGGGATGAAAAGCACTCATGATTCAATTTGAGTTGGCAAATTGTTAATGAGTACCTGAAATTTTCTGATATGAGGGATATCATTAGAAATATTGGAATGAATATACTTGTAGTGGCATATATAATTTAACCTTAGATTCCTCCGTTGAACTCATTGAAAATTACTTCCTTTAGGACTGATTTGATTCTTAAACATATTAATGTGGGTCTGATATCGCAAATCAATTGTCTCTGACAAAACAGAGACTTATTTTTGTTCAACAATCCACTTCCTGAATAACTGGAAAGCCCTTTATGGGCGCCGCCTCTGCCTTGTTGATCCGCGAATACCACACAACCTTAGTGTGGCCCCAGAGCCGAATGAAACTCTCGATTTCGATGGTTCAGTTTCCCACACTGCTCCGGCTCGTCTGACACTTGTCTGGCTATTCGCGGCCGATGGCGTATTTTCAGATGGTCTCTGTCGGCGTCTTACAACATACCTAGAGCATAACAAATACGCGAGGAGTATGGTCAAGGATGAACCCAGCCGGCCGCCTAGTGTCTTTGAACGGGTTAGATTCAACAATACGCGATATGTTTCGATGATTGATGCGAAACGAGGGGCTCGGATGGGTTTTTGACTGTAGGGAGAACAAAACAGAGATCGGGTGGAAGAGTTGTAGAACACCCTTACATTCAGGCTGGATTCAACAAGTAGTGAACGGAGGTGTATTTTGATGATGTATTGTATTTATTTGAGATAAAGGCATCATTCGGGGCGTTTTTAGAAGGAAATCCAAATAATTCAAATCGCCTGTATGGATAAAAATTTCAAAAATGACAGATTGATTACGAACAAGATAAAGAAAGGTTGTATCCATTTCTTCATATGTGCAAAATATACATAGATAATAATGAATAATATATTAAATAGGAAGAAAGAACAAATGAACGAATTAGGAAAATGTAAATCATAATGAAATACTCCAAAAAATTCAATATTACAGGAAACACAGATAGAATCTTACAGCAATGAAAATATCTGGAGAATTATGACCCCCTTCATATATTTTTAGTATAATATTGTATATATTTTATTGGGAAAAATCTCCCACAGCAATATTTGGGAAGTATTTTGTGATAAAAAACAAATTTCATTTCCAAAATTGACAGCATGAAGCTAGTAGAATATTTTCATTCTTCAAATTGTTTTTTGTATAGATAAAAAAAATGTGGTGAAACTAAACGTATGGAATAAAGTACGATTTTTCTATAGCTTCTGTAATGTATTTTATTTTTCTTATTGGTAAACACAATATATAAAAAATATAATTTTCATAATAGTTGACAGACTCAAAAATCGATGCTTGAGATTCTAGAAAATTTGTTTCATTGATATTTCAGACTTTTGTGAAAGGAGACTATATTTTGATGTACCATTTAGAAGGCATGAAAAAGTTATTCAAAAGTACATTCTGTTGTGGAAAATCCGAAGATGTTGAAATTTTACTTTATATTGTTAGAAACGTCTAGCTTCCAGAAGAAAAATATATAAACACATGTATACAAGAATAATATATTCCTCACCCCGTAAACATTAGCAGAGTCAAATTTTTGGCGAAGGTGCCAGGGAACAAAATTAAAAATAATTTTCCTTACGGATATTAAACTTTTTATCGCAATTGTTCGAAAGTCTGGATTATATTTAAACTGTTTGTTGGATGAATCATTCACATTTTCAGCAATTTTGAATCAGTAGAATTAATAAACAGATAAATTAGGCTGAAAGTTTTCGAAAAATATTTTCAAGTTAGCATTGTTTTCTATGAAATGCGCTGAAATCGGCAGCGCAATAAAAATGCAACTGAATTTTTTACTTATATGTTCCTTTCAGTTAATTCAAAATGACAGTATAGTCATTTTTTGCCTACATTACACCTTTGTAAACTTTTTTATATTTTCATCTCATAGCTTGAATTTTCCAGTAGATTTTCATTCTCTAAATTTTTCTGTCGAACTTTTATCAAATGAATTTTAACCTAGGAAGAAAAATTAATTTTCACTCATATTTTCGAACGAAAACATTCTTGACGAATCGTAATTCGATCAAAATTACGATTGACAATTCATTTTAGATTACATTTGAAATAGAAAAAATTACATATCAAGTCATTATCTATATATCATCTATTGGAGGATAATAGAAAGACATGCCATTGTTTCCTTGGTTCATTTGTTTCTTAAGATGAATAGTGCATACAATAATGTGGTAGACATGTACAATAATCAGACAAGTATAAAGAAATTAAAATGATTTCTGTATACCTATTATATTCAATAAACGATTGACGTATCAAGAAATAAGAGTTCATATTTTTTTGTAACCATCTAGATAATTGTATGGAACATGGAGAAAAAGTCAGAGCATTCCAAATATAACTAGGAGAATTATAATACAGATACTATAAATGCATTAGGATTTGCATAAAAATGGATAAGTAATTTATAGACGTTGATTTATTATTTCAAAAAAAAACGAATCTTAAAGTAAAACCTGATTCTTGTAAAACACCTACTTTGTTTGAGTTCCTCAACATCTATAATAATTGAACGTTTAGAAGTGTATTCAGAAAATTGTAGTTGGTGAAGCAAAGTAGTTTGAAATTTCCGTTACAATTCATAAACATAATATACTGACAATATATTGATTTTATTTGATGAGTACATACATTTAGAAATTTGCTATACTGGCATTTTTTAACAAACGACAATAATAAAGGACAAATTGTTCATCCCAAAAAAGTTACTGCATCATATAAACCATTAAAGAGTCCAGTAAGGTCAATAACTATTGGTACTTCTAAATTTTGCTCACAAATTGAATAAACAGTTCAAGTAAATAAGATTCTTTTTTGGCTTTCCAGCTTAGAATATCTGAATCAGTTCTGATTCTGTATACATTTAATACCTTATCTATTGAAGGTTATTTCAACTCCACAGAATCCTACGTGTTCAATTCATAACTTTGTTTGACAATCAGCAAAGGGGGAACTTATTTCGAGGAAGTGGAACTGCTTGAAAACTCACGATTTTTGTGTTAAGTGCCATTATTATATGAGTATTACGAGCATTTGTCATTGAAAATAAATTGAATTCAAGGAAGAAAAGCTTTTATTCTAGATGATATCTGGTTCAGCGGAGGATATAATTGTTTATTGTTCAAACAGGTAGTTTATCCGCAATTTCTGACAAATAAAATCTTGGGATCATCACAAGTGAATACAATGAATTCTTCCTGGATTATTGGGCATAAAACCACCTGAAAAGGGATTTCATTATTTGCTTAGGGCAACAATCAAGGAGCTTGTCTTCACAGGTAACAGTAAAATTACCTATTATGAGGGGTATTAACTCTATTCACCCTCAATCTTGTGTTAAATATTTATTGGTTGTTTTATAGTTGAGGGGTTCGGAGATTATTTCATAATTATAGGAGAGGTTTTATTAAATATTTCATTGTAGAGATTATTTTTAGCTGATTAGTTTACACAACATCATTTTAATATAATGATTACAATACTTTGATAACAAATATTTTATCCGAAATGTGAAACAAGAATCTAGGGAAGGGATAATCTCTCGTTTGGGGGTTTCTTCAATAATATTAACATTACAATGAAATGACAGAAAAGAATGAGATACTTATTGCATGAAAACTGATGTTCATGAAGTCTGGGAATTTTTCGGGACATTGCAAATATGCAGCAGTCGTTAATAATTAACGAGGTATTATCAGTTAACGTGCGATTCTTAGCACCAGAAAACAGTTTCACTAAAAAAATTCATTTTATGAGCTGTAAAACTGATTCGCCTTGGACTAATAGATGATAGTTATTGTGCCCACCACAACCACACATAACAAATCAACGCAGGTGGGACCGCAGTTTGAAAAAAATAGAAACTCGAAGAATTTCCCAAGAAATATCCATTGTTGATTGTTGCCTTCTACTCTCGATGAAACTATAAAACCGAGAATGCTGTGGGTGTTTGCGTTTTGCCATAACACTCGGCCGATTTTATTAGTCTGTTGAGGTACAGACAGGCTCTCTAATGCCGATCTTCCATGCGTATGCCGTTTTTCCTCCGCGAATGGTCGAGATAGTCCAGTAAAATAGACATTTCAATTAATAATAATTTGCAAAGAGCTGAAAATTGGTGTATGATTTGAAAACACTTTTATAAATGAAATGTCAAAAATTGCCTCACCAGTCCAAAGTGCTGAAAAAAGTATAGTAAAAATCAGATGAAAGTGACGGATCGTACAATTAATTGGAAAAAATTGTCACTTTATTTGTTTCCTCAAAATTGTTATTTCTGATGTAAGGTCACCTCAAATGTTGAGGAACTCGTATTTTACATAGTAATTACACATATCCAATGTGTTTCCAGGTTTCAAATGGTACATAATCTCATCAATGGGAATGTATGCAACCAGTAGTATTATTAAATCAATATCTTCACTGACAACGGTCGTGTTTCTGTTGCTGTGTCAAATGAGAGGAATTATCATTATTATCAGCTTGATTAATTAATATGTTTGCAGTTATATATTTTCCACATGATATGATACTTATACTTGCCAGGAATTATTGTTGTTTTGTTGAAATTGTCAGAAATCGGTTGAGGAAGACATCAGAAGATGAATATATATTTGTAGTCCGACAACAGCTTCATTTTTTTATTATCTGTATAGCAATCAAACACTATAGTTCTTTGCACAAACCTGATTGCACACAACATGGTGTAATAAATATCCCCCTTCGAAGATGTATGTCGTCAATTTCAATGTTCACGGATTGAAAGCAATCATAAATAGCTGACTTTTGTGTTTATCGCATTCTACTTGCATCGAATAGTGAATAATTATTCAGATTGCACAGGAACCTTCTCAACTTGAACTTTCATGATTTTACTCATGGTTGAAATCATTTTAATAATTAATTACATTATTCATTTCCCCTTCTTGGATACTTGCTTTTGGAATGGTGATATCTCAAGAATTTTCAGCTCCCACTGAATAGCTAGAACTTTTGATATTTCATTTGCAACAATTCACTCGAAATCTGTACTAATTTTAAGTTCTATGGGAATTTCACCAAGCCACTGTTTCGCCTTTTTCAACTGGACCAAGGTGAGAGTACGGTACTGGATGAGCTGCGGGTGGCCCAAAGAGGCATTGAACTAAATTCCTAAGTGCAGCAGCCCCCTGATCGCCGACTTTGTTTTACAGGGTTAAGCTGACCACAGAGTCGTGTTTTGACGTGGTTTTCACTACAGATTCATCGGATAAACGCCGTTGTAGCTCTGGGCAGGTCTTTATTGCTAGGTTCAATTTCTTCTGTGGGTGGTTTTATGGAAAATCTATATCGAAACAATTAACTTACGTTTGGAGTTGTTGGAACAAAGGAGTTATGGAATTAGTTTTTTCTGCAATTGTCAAGCCATTTTGCAAAATGTATGTGATGTTTCTTGATAGTTTTCGAAAATTTTTCGTTAATAGCATTACTTTTGCAAAAAAGGCTTTACGCGACCCATTAAAAACTACTTAGTTTCGACACTGCTCTATTACAAATACTTTTTTTCAAGGTAGCGTCACATTAACTCACGTTTTTCTCCAAAATTCAACTAGGGATAGTACAATTTGGTCACCTGTGGTACAAAGTGAATTTGTTTTGACCCAGTATAAGGAAATTTCATGAAATATTTTTCTTTGAAAAGGTAATTTGTCATTTCTCAGGAACATATTCTATGAATTATTCGTAGATGATTAAAACTTTTCATGACAGATTAGTTAAACTGAAATGTTTGACAATCAACATGAAAAGTGTTAACCATATTGAAAAAATGCAACGTCAGTGTCATTAGATGAGTTATAAGATATCCTGACCTTATCTGTATGACGTGAGTGATATGGACGGACACGAAAGAAGTCTCAATAAGATTTTCACAGGCCAAAAGATATGAAGAGGATGGTCAGGAACTGTTGATGTTCTTTCACATATTATTTAACTCTTTGTACAGGCTAAATGTATTCTTCGAAAATTTTAAAATAGGTAGAGTCGATCCAGTCGATCATCAGAAAAGTAATTAATCTCACTGGTAACCCCAATTCCTAATTTTATCACCTCTTCTGTTATTAGTTTTTACTTCAAAGCCCTAGCAAACAGAGCCGGTAGAAAAATCATATCAAGTTCTTCAATGGTGATTAGATTTTCTGACTGTATAATAATTTTTTTCAATATCTCCAAAGAAGTAACGAACCTAACCTAACATGTACGATCGATATAGGTATAGAAGCACAAAACAGGTGTAGTATCTGCTTAGATCTTGAAAACAATATAGGCTTGAAATAACACATTTTGTAGCCTCTTTGGCCTCAGTGCCAATACTTTACAAATGTAGGGACATAAACTGTTAATTCATCTACAAGTTATTTAACGGCAGACCAATTGCATTTCCTGCAGAATTGAAAATAGCTGTAGTCAACCCAGTCAACTATCAATAAATCAATTTGTCTTACTGATGATCCTTCATTAACAACTATCCTTTATCACTTATGATCATCGGAGAAGATAACTTTGTTCACTCTTGTTGAAGGACTGTATTCACAGGATTATTGTTTGTTCCCTCAGTCTTTTTGTGGAACTCTCAATCAAAAATTATTTTCTCTGTCATAATCCGATCTTTCAAGAGAAGTTGGGCTTTCTTTATCACCCATTTTTCACTGCAAACAGCAGCTGAAGCGGGGTAAGAAAAGAAGCGGAGAATTTTTCGATGTCGAAAATAGAACACAGGGATTCCATTAGACATAGTTTTATTTGAACGTTGCAAAAACGTGTGCGAATTTCCTTGAATGAAATACCACAGTGTGGGGTACAATTCGTCGTTGTAGTCGAAGAAAAAAGCAGAGGAAGTCGCATATCAAATATCTCGTTAAAAACAGCTGTGATAATATTTATAACCAATAGTATAATCGTTACGCCTGGAAACAATATCGCTCTTGATGGCAATTCTGCGTAAAGTACGAGCCGGCGGATGTCGTCTGCAATGGCGATTGTTTCGTATTAATTTGCGGCAATTCTGCAATGACCAAAATTAGTTTGAGAGACCCCTTGAAAATTCGGTCGTCGAACTCTGACGTCATCGGTTAACCTTGTATCTTCAACACGAGGCCAGTCGCATGCTTCGCGTACCAATAATATGCCGAGAATATTTTGTCAGGCCTTTTATTGGCAACAATTTAACGAAGTTGTGTTGTGCGTGAATGAATTTACTCTTTTCATTCTAACCGCTGACTTTCCAGGGTCGTACTGGCTCATGATAGACCTTGAGCCGTCTTAATTGACTCTAAATGAGAAACCACATAGCTTTTTTAGTTTGGAGTTCCTCAAAGCTCTATGTTGAAGACTGTTCCGTTGTTCATCTACGAATTTTGTTACTTGAAGCTTCATTGAAGGCTGAGATATTTGCTTCTGAATATACCAATGACTTCCACAATTACTTAGTATGATTGTTTTTAGCAAACAATCTCCAAAGCACACATTTTACTAGACAGTGGGTAGCTTTTTGGGACAGTAAACTTCTTCGGAATATTTTATAAACAGTTATATACAGCCAAACATGTTAGATCCATCTATAATGACTTCACTAGCTCTCTCTATTTTCACTATTTGTTTATGTCATGTTCTTGTCCTACATTCAACTGTAGAAAAATCTATATTAACGAAGTAAACATAAAGTTTTTGTCATCTTGTCATCAGTGTTCTACAACTGATTTATCGATACTCTCATTAAATTTTCGTCAAACAGAGTAAAACAAATGATATTATGTGCATACAAAACATAAAATGGAACCGATAAGGAGTTTATTTTGCGGTTCAATACAAAAATCTAATTTTAGATCAATAAAGGCTTTCAAGAAATGATTCCTAACGTGTTACGAATCACACGTTGAAACGTAAGACCTCGTTAGTCTTCAGCTCGCACAAGTTTCTCAACTTTTGAGAGTTGTCGTTCGTATTGGGGGCGATAGATGATTAACGGAAAACCAGATTTCAAACAGATTTTAAACATATTTCAAACAGATCCTAAACTGGGTTTCGCTGTCGTTGTCTTGGAATTATCATCAGCACCTTTTTGAAGTTTTGACAGTCGAAAATACGCATTTCTCGCAAAAGATTATGATTTTATGTCATCGGAGGAGACCATTCTGCTGCTGTTATTATGACTAGGTAGGAACATTCTTACCGTAGAAATAACCATAGGAATTTGTTTAGAGTTGAAAGGAGGTTGTTTAAGAAGTTTTTGGGAAACACAAAATTTTCAGCATTTTTCTCTGCTTCTTCATATATTAATCTGGAAAACGGACAAAGAGACGAAGAATGTCATTCGGTAACCAATGATAGTTTTGAAGAATGAATTCCTTGATATCTGTAAAAGGACCTCACTTCTAAGTTAGCAAGTATGGATATATTCCTAACTACATTAATTTATTATGAATTTGTCAGCTTTTCAAAAATAACTATTATCTTGGCATATCATTTTCAGTGCAGCAGAATGACCTTAGTATAAATGAATGATCCAGGTGCGTGGCAGCGATTCATATTCTTTTTTCAATTTTATTTACCGTTTTTTTGCATTACATCTGCTGATACATGAGTTACAATTCTCGTGACATTTACTTTGGCTATTCCTACATAAACGAAAGATTACCTGCGGTTTCATCGGGACTCGTCAATAATAGTAAACTATATATTTGAAACCACTTCAAACCTTGTATTTACAGTATAAATCGACCATGAGTGAGACATCCTGTGTCATGCTTCGCTAATGTTAGCAGTTTATTAAAAATATCGCTATTCGTAGTACTGGTCGTGTTACCGGTCAACATACTTCATTTCGAACTGCGCGTTTTGATTCCCAACCTTCTTGCCGAGTGCGATTAGATCGACTATATCAGTGTTGCAGAAATATTCCGCTTATATCTCTTTCTCAGCGGGCAATTCGCTCTCTAAACGTACTAACGATTACAAATTAAAGTATAAGTTACGTCTATTGTAAATTGCAGCAGCAACGAATAAGGGCAAATGTGATATCCTTCTTATTTAAATGGGCCCATAAAAAGTTGTAGCAGTCTGGCCGCAGTTCGCCGATGGAATGCGTTCTGGCGCTGCAACATTCTCACGATCCAAAGACGGTGCGCTTTCAAGGTCTCGGCATGTTGAACTTTTTCCCTGCCGGTAAATCCAGCATGAGTTCGGATATCAGCGAGAGGAATTCTCAATTGGCGATAAACATTCAGGAAATTATTTGGATGTAGCCCATGTGTCTCTCCTGATCGCACAATAAATTCACTTGTTTTAATAATAATAATAAATGGTCTTTACTTATATCTTGGCGGAGTTTAGCTTACGCTATTCTACCACACAAGCAAGTATCTGTATTACAATTTTCGGATAGTTACGACATTTACTTTCAAGAATTTCAAAACTGAGTAGGAATATATTACAATAGATATCACTTCATGAGCTAACAAACCACTAAACTACTTAACTAACTATTGGGGAAGAGTAGAAAACAAATATATTGGTTTGATTACGACATCGCACATGTCTTTTTTTCCATCTTGATGTTCCACAAGAAGGTTCATGTCGTAAAAGATCTGTAGAATTGTTTTTATTGGGATGAAACTAATCAAATTAAATTGAATGCATCAGTTTTCTTCAAGGTACATGTGATACACCAGGAAATAACAACGTGAGAGCACACAATTTGTCGATTAATTTGCTGGTTGTCATGTTGTCATGGATGTCAGATCTTCTTCAGAGTATTTGATGATCACATATGTGAACCTCTGGATATGAGCCAACCATCTTATTGGAGATGCAAACTTAACAAGAAGCTTTTGTAAAATGAAACATCGGAAAACTGTGGTATCGGAAAGTGACTGACATTTGATCCGTTTGATTCCAACAGAGGTACCAAACCGTTTTTTTTAACTCCTCGATTCGTTTGGTGTTGGAATGAATCTCCAGTAATATGCAATAAGTTATGGAGTACCATCAAAAGTTTTACATGCAATGCTTGAATGTTCTCAAAAATACAGAATTCTATGAATTATATGGAGGAATTTTGAAAATGTAGATTGAATCATTCCAAATGCGTCAACATGTATTCACCCGTTTGAGTTGTAAGTTTTGAAAATGTCTTCATCTGCGGAATGAGAAGTACAATTGTAAAATAACAACCTTGCAAAATATCTCTTAGATGTAGTTCAATATCTGTCGTATTCGAGGAAAATCTTGTTCTTCAACAGTCATTGTGTGTATGTATACGGAAAATGAATAAAGAAATTATTGTTTGAAATTTTATCGATTTTTTTTCCAAGAATGGGTGTCAGAAGTATGTAGATTTCATTCAAAAGTTTTATTTGTGTCATCTGTGAAGCAGTGTGAATGACAGCGCATAGTGAAGGTGTAGAAGATTCCTGGATTAGAATTTTTGTTCCATTGAAAATTTTTGAATTCACATACTTCTCAGTTGAATTTCTACTTAGGTTGAAATACGGCTAATGAATCACTTATTTGAAGAAAACATTTCATAAGAAATCTCAGTCCACAGTAGTTGGTCATCTAGGAGTCATTAGACATCATTCAAGTCATTTCATAGTAATGTTTCGATTTTGAGAAGAATTCAAGACTTGTACAGATATATAATTATATATTCTGGAATTCTACTCAAAAAATATTCGGAATATGTAGATGAAATACTAGGAAGCTTTTGGGACACTATTCACTGGTATATACAGAGTAACCAAAACGTTCAGGAATAGTCAAATACTCGTATATCCATTGTCTGGAAAATGATTTTCTTCAAATTTATTATGCATACCTAGTTAGGTTTGTGCAATGTACAGTAAAGCTCCACTCTTTCATTTTGTGTCAAAAATGTTATATCTTGAGGCACAAGCTCCTTTTCCAAAAATCGATTTCTTAAGGAATTACCTCTTAAAGAGTTAAAACAAATGAACTTTGCATTTTATTTATCCAAATTCAAATGGCAACTTCTTATAGCACATTCACTATGCCGACACTTCAAAAAACATATGTCTGAAATAAAGTGTCGTCAAAACTAAAAATTTTTATAGGTTCAGTCGAGTCTAATTTCACAATAGTCATGCAATTTACAGAAAATGAGCAAAATAATTCAATGTAGTTGAATTTTTGCTAACGGGGTGAGAACACTCTGAAGAAACTTTTCCTCGTGAAATTTTTCGATATTTTTGGATTATTTTGACAAGGAATTTAGAGAAAATAAACTCCGGGCTGATTGTCTGTAGTATAAGAGACCTTTAGTGTTAAACGTTTCGTCTGCTTCTGTGGCAAACATCATCAGTGGTATGTTGCTGAGACTGACTTCATCAGCCCGGATTCTGTTTTCCGACCGTAAGAGCCTTTTGTTCTCTTATTTGTATATGTAAATTTTAGTTATTGTTGAAAAGTATCTTAAAACACCGACGTTCTGATCTGCATTGATATAAAACAAAATAAAACGTTTACTTTTTTCGAAACATATGCAGCTATAGTGGACTAGCATCCTCAGTGCTAATCTACCTTTTAATAAAACACGTCTTTCAACGTCTGTACGAAGGCCCTCCGGTTCCAATTCCCATTTCAGTCGGCGAAGAACGCTTTCATCACATTTCGCCGTTTTTTTGTCGGCGGTCGCTCAGTCAATAATTTAGAGGCAATTTCTCTGCCGTTTCTACATGCACAGCTCTGCCCACCAAATTACGTCGACGTTTGCGCCGAAATTGACCGTAATTTCCTTTACTATCAATAAAAACTGTATTCGCAGATATTTGAGCGCATTTCTTTTTTTTGCAGAGTTCACTTTTTCGAGGTACCACCCAAGCATCATCGCATGTGCGAGTATCACGTCTGCGCTGTGCGGTGTGGGGTGGGTGGGCAAAAGCGGACGTACCCTCCAAGACCTGCTACAGAGGCTGACTGAGATAACGAATATAGAGAAGGTAAGTCACATGATTCTTCTACTAAATGTGTCGGATGAATTGAATTCACTTTCTGTCCTCACGATTAAGGAAAACGTCAAAAAATTACTGAGGTGTACCACAAGGATCTATTCTAGGGCCACTCTAATATTTTTTTGTATGTCATGATTATATGATTGACATTAGAGAGTTTTCAAACTTCACATGGTACCAAAACATCAATAAACGGTCTTGGGTACTCTACTCCAAATAAGACTTTCAAATACGTGAAAGAAGCGCTATAAAACAATTTGAGAACAAAACCATCAATGATTCGACTAACTGGCAAATATTCATGAAATTTTTTTGTCAAAAACTCTCCTATCCTCTGCTAAAATAACTCTACGAATTACTTCATAACTCAAACAAATGGAATTAGAGAAAAGAATTCAGAGACCATAAATCTTAACTAAAAAAATAAAAACTCTATCTCATGTTACTATCATGATATCTTTATCATCGTTTCACTAGTCCAATGATATTTTTTCACTATTTATATATAATGGCCCTGCATTGATTTGGTTTACATCTTACCTGACCGGCGATAGTCAGCTGGTTTGTGTGAATGAAATTAACTCTGTAAGTAAATGTATAGTAAGAGGGGTACCTCAAGGCTCTGTGTTAGGACCTCTTTCATTTGTGGTTTTTATTAATAATCTTCCGAAATTTTGTTCGAAAGCTTCCATTACTATAATGGACGCTTTCGAACAAAGAAGAATGGAATGGAATTTGGTATCTGCGGAAACTGTGCCTGAAGTAATTGTCAAAGCTAATGAAGTAACTGATCTAATTGAGGAGTGGTGTTTTACAAATGGCCTGCTGCTAAATTCTGCCAAATCTCAAATGCTCAACTTTGTAACTAAAAATATAACTATTGATAAAAGCTATTTGGTAATATTAAATAATGAAACTTTACATCAAGTCACTTGTACTAAATTCTTGGGTGTTGATATTGATAATAAACTTACCTGAAGGTTCCATGTTAATAGTGTCAAACTGAAGCTCAGTAAACATATATATTTACTTCGTAGGTTAAAACAAACATTCTCTCTTGATGTTCTCAAGCTTTTATACCACAGATTAATTCAGTCAGTAATTTCCCATGGTCTTGAACAGTGGGGCTTATCAGCTTATATATGATGAGCTGTTTTTTCGGGTTTTATTCTGGGTTCTGTGTATTTTATCCCCATAAGGATTATTTTCACAACCTTTCGGCAAATTCTCATTTGCCATCTTCTGGTGATGTCTGTAGTTTTTTCAACCAGATTTCAGACATCACTAGAAGATGACAAATGAGACTGCCGAAACGTTGTGAAAATAATCCTTATGGGCATAAAATACACAGAACACGGAACGAAACCTGAGAAAACAGCTTATCATACTTTATACGTGAGAATCTTCGAGTTAACATTAACCTAATAGTAGATTGACAGTATCATATAATAAGCTTAGTGAGGACATTAAATCCTCAAATATCAATGCCTCTAAAAGGCGACTCAAGATTTTTCTATTTCAAAAAGCATACTAGTCTGTGGATGAGTTTCTTCTTGAATCCTAATTTGATTGTAGCTTATTAACTTTTTTCATGTATGTTTATGTTTATATTGACTTTTTTATATTTGTTTGACCTATTAAATCAGCCAGTATTTTATAATGATGTTTTTTTTGTCTAATGTGATTGTGAAGGAAAACTGATTCAATAAATGTTTGTTTGATTGATTGACTGATATTCTGACAAGTATTGTTTTTATCCATATGTCTGGAATAATTATATTTTGTTACCACAGCGCCTTTAAAATGAAAACCATGAATCACAACAAAAAAGTTGCGACCTTCAGATGTCCACAACTGAAAATCTAGAGACGTTTCGGCCAACTTTCATCCAGTGTCCCTGAAGAAATACATTTCAGCTGGTTTTAACTTAAACGACAGTATACTTTTCTCTTCATATTTTGTGTAGGATCCTTTGCTGATTCTTTTGTGTCTTAACAGTTACTTATATAAATGTGTTTTGTAGGTCCTTCGTCCCACCCGTAAGAGACGAAGAAAGTGAAACTCAAAGGAAGGCACATGCTAAGCGAGTCCGTGAAACGCGTAGATCCACACAGGGCGTCACGTTGGAGGAAATCAAGTCGGCTTCGAAATCGGCTGAGCAGTCGGTCAAGAAGCAAGGCCAGCCCACTAGCAATGAAAAGGTGAGAATTTTCTTTTAACTTCGTTTGGTGTTGAGGTCGAATGCACTGGAGACATTATTATTATGATTCAGCTAACCGGTTTTCTTTTTAATTTCACTAACGACTATTGCTTAAGGCTGAGTATCGGTAAGTGATCATTTGATGAAGATTTGTTTGAGATTGTTTTCATTTAAATCCATACAAGTTTGATTTGCTCCGTTTTCATTTTGTATTTTGTTATCCTGAAAACAAAATCATTCTCTTACAAGCACCACGCGAAACCTATACTCATCCTTAAATTTTCATATCTGTGAGAATCATTCCATATGTTTTTGGTAGGTTGTTGTAACATTCATTCATTCATTTCTAATTTCATGCCTATTGGATTAACGGTTGAATTGCTGGTATTAGTTAGTAAATAATGGAGTAAACAATGTTTTTCCATACCAGTAGCTCACCCATAATTAAATGTTTTCTGTGACGGGAAAAAAGTTTGATATTTTATCTCTGATGACGGGCAACAAAATGTAACTTTTTATGAAATAACTTTTTTCCCCAGAAAAAGAGTGAATACTTTTTTCAGGAATACATATATACACATAGGTAAAGGTAGAAATATAAATTTAGAATATTTTCTTATACATGTTACATTTCCTTTATATCAAAAGTACAATTATTAAATGTACATTGCATAAATGATATGTTCCTTGAACTATTCGGTACAGTAGTCAAATTTTCTTGTGTTGAAATTATATTTTTCTTCAGTAACTACAAATCTCCTATTTACATCATTCTTTGTTAGCTTCAGTTTCACAATTAATAACGTTACTGAATCTTCAATATCATCTAATGTTACCTGGCTGATTTCACAAATTCGACAAGCTCCTGCAATCCCAAATACAACAACAACCTTGGCCATTCAATAAACTTCATCGGGAGCATTATTTAAAAAGTCACTAATATGTGTACTCATAAATATCACAGATTTCTTG
>WOGN01002608.1:0-13286 GCA_015342105.1 Leptinotarsa texana
GACCTATATTATTTTTAATCTACCTGAATGATATAGATACCATC
Source organism: Leptinotarsa texana (assembly GCA_015342105.1). Lineage (NCBI taxonomy): Eukaryota > Metazoa > Arthropoda > Insecta > Coleoptera > Chrysomelidae > Leptinotarsa > Leptinotarsa texana. The sequence continues at coordinate 45 of WOGN01002608.1, forward strand.
CATGGTTGTGATTTCATGAACCTTTTTGTACGAGATAATATAGAAACAGTAGCTGAACAAAAGAATAATGAACTAAGAAATGTTTTCAAGTACATGAATAGCAATAAATTAAAACTCAACACCTCCAAAACAAAATATATGATCTGATCAACTGGTTATAAGCTATCACTCATCAACAATCTCAACATAAGATTACAAATTGCAGGTGATGTAAAAGAGTTCGTAAGTGAATTCAAATAGTTAGGTTTCATGGTGGATAATTGTTTATCTCTTCATGCTCATTTTCATTATATATATATAGAAAAATTACTAAAAAAATATATTTTTTCTCAAGAATTTTATCTCAGCTTTCGATGTACTCAAAAATTACATTATATAATCGATAATCCAACCCCATTTTGATTATTGTGCTAGTCTGTTATCTCATTTGACCAAAATAAGGTATCGGGTTTACAAAAGTTACAGAATCGTGGATTGAGGATTATTTTACAAGTGAATAGGTATTCTAGTATATCAAACATGTTAAGTACATTGCAGTGGCTGTCTATTTCCCAGAGACTGTACGAGTTAGCAATGATATTCATTTTCAAACTAACACATAATTTGCTTCCAACTTATTTTGAAGAATTCTGTATATATAAATCTCACCTTCCTCGAACTAATTTGACTTGTACAATGAAGCCTTTATTATATAAAGGTTTGAATGAGTATAACAAACTCCCATTTTCATTGAATGATTCAATAAATATTTTCCAATTAAAAAAAAACTCATGGACTATATAAAATCTCATCGCTGATTTTCTTTTTTCTGTTTTGTAATATATTTGTTATGTACATCCTCATGTTGAAACCATTCTGGAATCAGTGAAAAATGTGTTTCTTTTTTTTTCTTCTTTCATATCATCAATTTTGAGGTTTATATGTTATTTATTTATATATTTTCAAAATAATTATGTATATCAGGATGTCTTAAAGAAGTCAATAAACATTATTATTAATATACTGTTATACGTTTTAGTTTTTCTTAAATAATCTATTTATCTTACTTTGAAATTGTATTATTCTTATAATTTACTTTTGATCCACTGTATTGCATCAAGTACTACATAGCACTGTGCTACTATCCAAATTGGGCTTGCCCGTGTATATACATAAATAAATTACACATCTTGGTAATCAGTCATCACCCGAAGACGATTTTGGATATTAACAATTGAAATGTTGAGTAAGTTGGTTTGAAATCCTTTTTTAGTTTTTGATTATTTTTTGTTTTATTCTTCCTTCTTTTTCTACTCTGTAGTGTCTTTGTATCTTGATTATTTATTTATTGTATTTTCATTTCACCTTCAGTTGGTTAATATAATTGATATTTTAGCTATTCATTACAATTCATAGATTTTGAATCATAGTAGAATCATATTAAACAATGGAAGTCTGAACTAATAACAATTTAATCTTCCTCTTGAAGATGATCACTTGGTGATCGAAACACGTGTCGAGGTGTAAAAATAACGATTTGGTGTTGGGAGAAAACTCCAGTAATATTCATTATTACACCAAAGGTTCCAAACATTGTATCATAAGTAATGACATTCACCAAGAATCGGAACTTATCAGCACTGTTTGTAATTTTTCTTTGTAGATAATGGTGTGGTTTGGCTCAAAATAGGGAGAATTTGTTGGCATTTATAGAAAATGAATATGGGAAATGTTTTATTTTGTAAATAATAGCATCACGTTATTTGTGAACTGTTCCAATTTTTACCAATAATAATCTTCAACAGATTCAACGTACATTAATCAGTGACGTCATTTTTTATGTTTGTACAGTTCAATGACTGATCCTTTGTTTTACGAAAAAAGTTTTTTACTTGAAAATGTTTTAGGTTCTATTGAAAAATGTGAGATTTCCAATTGAAAGTTTATAAAACAGTGACACGTGTTTCACTATACAATATCATCTTTGGGGTGTCACAATACTGAAGTATTGTGATGCCTGAAGATGCTATTGTATAGCGAAACACGTGTCACGGTTATCATTATGAAAATCATTATGACTCCTGAGGAAGCTAACGTGAAAATCGAAACGCGTGTTGAGAGACTGTAATTTTTGTTCTGGTGTTGGGTGTTTTCGACAGATCCTTACATATTTTGTGTCTTTACATTTGGATGATTAATTTAACTGATTTTCTAATTTCAGCTAATCAACCTAACTCTACAAATGTCAAAATTGGCGCCAATTGTGATGATTGTCCATCGTTCTCTACCTTTGCATCCGAAGGATGGTTTTTCATTTGTATTTATTTGGGAACGATTTATAGCATTAATTCCCTATTCAACGAGTTATTAAATTACAAAACTTCAGTTGATAAATGAAACAATCAATGAATATTAGTTGCAACAGTTCAATAACATTATGTAAAAATATTTTCAGTCTATAATTATTATGACATCTAAGAGTAATTGAAAAAAAAAACAATAAAAACAAGAAACATCGAAAGTTCATGCCGAAAATGCAAGCATACAATCAACTCAAGACGAAAACAATGTTACTAACTCTATGGAAAATCTGTTGAATTTTGAATTTTTGTTACCAATTTTTAATACTCTCGTCGTAAGGTCACCATAGGCAACAGGGGGTTTCAAGCTCATTTTCAGGCAAAAATATATATGTGCAGAACGACATATCACACCTTTTGACTATGCCACGAGAAAATTTTACAAACATTCCGAGAATAACTTACGTTATTTAAAGCCTTAGAGGTTTATTACTAAATGACTTTTTGCACATAAATAGTTTTGTTACTCATAAAAAATCAACAATTATCAATGAAACTTCCTACGTTTGAAACTCTTTCCCTTCGACTTGGAGGAATACTTCCTTTTCCGCTTACCACTGGAAGACTGGCTACTTCCAAAGTTGATAATTTCGTCACCCACTGACCCAATAGTGGTCAAGTGACGGTGTTTTTGTTTTTCAATTTTGGTTACCGGCAAACGTGTCATATATTCCTCTTCGTATTCCTGTTTCTCTTGTTGATGTTTGGACAAAACTTTTTGGGCTCGACCTCCTTCAGATTTCTCAGTGGGTGTATCGAGGTATTCTTCTCGAAGGTCCTGCATAATGGAAGCCGACAAAGCATGCCTTTTGGACTTCTCTTGTAATCTTTTCACTCGATCTTGATTTGACTCGTCACCTAGAATAGTTAGATGTAAATGTATGCCCAATCTTTCAATTTCTGAAATTGGTTCAGAATGTGATAATTTCCAGAATAAAATTAGTAATAGTCGGTACACTGAAACTATAATTAACATCAATAATCAGGAAATTTTCAAACTTGGATATTTTGTAGAAAAATATTCAAATGTTGAGTACTATATGCGCTTTTGTCTCTAATCTAACTCAACCTAATCTGTCACCTACCAGTATAATGTACTGCTGACAATTTTGGGGGCACATAAACTCCACGTTTGCTGCCTTCCTCTTTCACATTTTCGTCTCCACTATCGGCACTGTCTTCCTCTTCTTCCAAGTTTCCCATCAAATTTTCAGGGTTTGCTTTATATTTGGTAGGATCATCTGCATTTGTTCCACTCACCGCTGTTTTAACTAACTTATCAATTTGATACTTGAGTTTGTTATCGATAGGCTTGATTTTCTCCAAAACGGTTCTTATTTCTATTAACCTGTCTATGCAGGGATCCCCCTCTATTTTTTCACCAGAACACTTTCTAAGCACTACGTAAGTCAAATTGATGAGATAGCTCAACAGCATGTTGTACTTCATTTCCAGAAAACTGAGTCCTTGATCGGTGGTCAGTTCACCTTTTCTCACTCTTTGAATCATACTATCCACTAAATTTGCCACATGCTGTGCACTCAAATTCATTTCGCTCAATAATATTAAAGCTTGAGGTAGGTCTTTATGTTTCATATTGATATCTGGAGCCTGAAAAAATAGAAAATTTGAGGGTTCTCATTCATGATTTCAACAAGTATTCAGTGCCTTGAGATCAGAGTCAAGTATGTGGTCATACAACAAAGTCAATTAACAAAATCAACCCTCCCATAAGCCCACACCAGTGCTCCTCTCATCCCACTTGCAATTGAGAAGAGTAGGTTCGAAAACAAGTAACTGAAGGCTTCTCTAGTAGAAGCAACTAATAGGGTGGGCCAATTGATGGACTCAAGTACAAGTACAAATATTCACTTTGAAAAAGTACTTGAACTCTATCAATTACAAATACTCCAAAGAAGTATTTGCAAGTACTTTTACAGTGCATTTTTTTTTACAAAGAATATTGATGTATCAATAGCTTTGGCAAAGTGTCTTTAGTAGTTTTTAAAAGCAAAATTCTCTATGAAATAGATACTGATTACCCATATTAACTAACAACCTTTTCTGCCTGATAAACAGAGCATGTTGTAAACATTTGCAATAAATATTATAAAACGCACTTGTACAATAAAAACGGTAATAATCCCCCTGACAATTATGAAAACATATAAAATATACAGATCCTTAAAATTGCTATATATCAAAGTTTGTTGGTTCATTTTTATTATAGACTATAATTAAATAGATTTTCCACATAAAACAGCGCTGAATGAATTAGTTAAAAAAAGTTTTGAAATAAAATTTAAAACCGTTCAATTTGCATAAAAATTTGCTCGCCATCTTTTACTCTCAAACAATGATAGAAAAAAGTGAGGGTAGTTTTTAATATGTAAATAATGACTTTCCATCGTTTTTAAGTACACTATTTCAATTCAAAACCATAAATACACACCTGTACCATATTTATATATCACTTTTATCACTTAAAAATACATAACAACTTAAAATATCAATAAAACAACACACCGCACGTGCCTAACTTTTGTACAGAAACAGCTTTTTTTGATCGGGATCCGGTTCATTCTTATTCGATCATCTCCTACCTACCCACCCAACCCCTCTCATAGTAATGTGAAATGTCAAATGAGTAATGTCCAGTTCTGCCAATATCTCAATCTGAAATGTACACGTATACGTTAGTCCTTTTAAAGGCATTTTAACTCTAATATAGATAAAATCTTCCCATTTTTTTCGTAAACTTTTTATTTTACTTCGTTCATCAAATCAATTTATCCATTTTTCAAAAACGTCGGATTCTGAACAGGTGCATCATTGTCTGTCTTGAGGAAAGTGTTAGTGAAGTAACTTGATAATTCAAAATTGTGGCATTGTACATATTCTCACTGGCATTTTTATTATAGGATACGTTTCAACATAAACCTACTTTTAAAAATCGTATATATAAGAAAATGTAACTGGTAGCAAACAATGTTGGCATTCTTGATTTCATTGCAACAAAAAAAAATCACCAGCTACTGTAGGTACAAATGTTTGTCACAATTGTTTTGTAATTCCATATTGTTATTTTGATTATAACAGTTTTCACATGACAGTTGAATAGTTAATGTTAACAACCTCCGTCAGTTAAGATTTTTTAACGGCTGACGGCCATTCCAAAATATTAATATTTTTTTAAAATCGCTTTTGAGTAATTTTCGGCAGTAAATCAACACTCGCTACACATGATTCTCCCAATATTTTTAAATAAATTTGATTTTGTTCCTCAATTTCATCCATGATCTCTAAGCATTATTTTATAGCTTGTATTTGTTAATTTAATATCCCATATATACGTTTTACTTGACTAGACTTTCCCAATAAGATGTTCAAATCTTGGGTAATAAGGCATATTCTGATTTGATTGAAAGCGAACACAAAAAACTGACGTTGTTTATAATATTGTTTGATGACAACAAGATAATACAATTTTTCTAAAGAATTACGAGGTACGTGGTTTGTTCTTTTCTCGGAATCAGTGTATAATCTTTCAGCCGGATTACGAAAAGTCCTGAACGACACACGCACATAACGGATTCGGTTGTTACGATCCGAGGCGCAGCCGAGTATTACAATATTCAACCTCATCTGTTAATTGCTACATATCGACCTTGTAACGTTGATAACTATATTGATAGCAGATGGTTAAGTTTACGACTAGTTCAAACTAATCAAACTCTAAAAACCAGTGACGGCTCGTGCATTGGAGAACAGGGGAGGCTAAAGTCATAAAGACTATATATGTTGTTGCACGCTTTGCTTGATACTATAGTTGAGGCATGGGCATGACAATGCGTACAAAATACATGAGGAGCTATGGACTTTATTTTAGGTTGTAAATCATTTAAATGACTGGCCATGACCGCAGCCCCATCATAGATTTGGGCAATTAACTTTTGCCTAAAATTATAGGTGTCACGTATGAATTAAAAAATTAAACAAATCGTCAGCTGTGTGCCCAGATGAAACATCATGAAAACCCATAAAACGTTCTACTACATTACCATCTTTGACATATCTAAAAACGATTGAAAGTTGTGATGTACAGGTAATATAGGTAGTTTCATCAATTTTCCATGCAAAAAAGAGACACTTTCAATCTCCTTGCTTATATTTTCCTTAATAATATATGCCACAGTGTCTATAAGCTCATTTTGGGAAAAAAAAACTTACCGAAAAGTGAAAACACCTTGAAATTGAAAGGAAACACTTTAAAAACACATTAAAAATATTACCAAAAAGCATTTCTATAATACAATACTGTCTGTTTTATACACAAATATTATCAAGAAACACTGAAACGATTTACCGAAATATTTTTCAGTCCCGGTCCGTCACGGCATCCCGTCCGAATAATTAAATAAAAAACAAACGTAGTCGTACACTAACGGAGACCAACTGGAGGCTAGCCTTCTCTAACGCTATAATTTATGCAACTGAAATTACAAATAGGGACGTATGTCGCTGGTTGGATCGGTCTCGTGGAGCCTGTGTTTTTTAAAGCGGTCGGAGACTTGGCTCCCTTGCAACGTATGGCATTTATTATTTCGGGTTGATTGTTTGTTCGTTATTCGTTCATGGGCGGTGCGTTTAAGTTTTGTTGATGCAGGATACAGTGTGGTACGTACTACGTAGTAAGTGGTAGTGTTTTTCGGGCATATTATGTATTTATATTTGAATTATATTCAATTATATTCAATTTATATTCATTGCGTTAAATAGCCTCAAATTTTATGGGTAGGCTGAGCCTCCCCATTAAGTTTAGAGGCTCCCCCATTTAGAGATCAAGACTTCTTCAATATACATCAGAATAAATTGTGCTGCTCTCCCTGTTTTATTGGATGGAAATAAATAGCAAACTTCTCACTGTTATGATCACATATTTTCTCAAACAGAAAAAGAAACGGTATATATCTAGATATAAAGAGTTTGTCTGCAACTGTCGACTCACCCGTCACCATTATAGTATCCTATTCTAAAATCTAAGTATCGAATTCCAAAGGTCAGTTGGGTCCATACACTTCTATCCTGATTCAACACATAATCTTCTAAAAAAGCTACAACTCCTGAAAATGATCCAGAATTATGCGTTCCAGGAATGAGCATCGAACTTATCTTTAGGTCACCAATCCTTTCTCTGAAAAAGAATTTTGTGATAATAGTTTTTTGAAAGAGGAGCTAGTGTGTAGTAATAGCACTGGGATTGAGTATACTAAAAATTGTAGAAAAAATAGTCATAGTGTTTATGAAATAAGAAGAATTAATAATGTATTATGAATCAACCAGGTAACAAATTTGATTCGATTGTACAGGATCTTCAACAGATACTTCCGAACTGACAACTGATAACAATCATCTTGTTGGAGCCACATCTGTCAAATCAACATGGACAAATATAGCACATGTGCAAATGATAAATCTGTTTTATCAAGATGTTGGTGTTCTGTTCTGGCAATGTATCGCGCCTGTAACCCATTTTACTGTCGCCATAATCGTCTTACCGATAGGACTATTCGCAATGTGGTGGGTACATTTGAGCCCACTAATTCAGTAAATGATCGACCAACGCCTGTACGTCAATGAAACGTAAGATCTGCCGTTTGTTTGTGAGAGTATGTAGGAGAAGCCGATGAAGTCGATTCCGCGTCGCTCACAAGAACCCAGCTTTCCGCAGAACAGAACTTGGCGAATTTTGCGTTAAAACTTGGGCTTGCACCCGTACAAAATTCAACTGTCCCAGGAACTGAAGGTAAACGACCATACCCAACGAGTTGTGCCCACTGAATGGACTGTGGAGCAGTTGGCAACTGACCCTGACTTTCATCGAAATATCATCTTCACCGATGAGGCCCATTTCTTGATGAATGGGTTCGTGAAAGATCAAAATTGTCGAGTTTGGGACGATACCAATTCTCACGATATTCAAGAGCGTCCAATGCATCCCGAAAAAGTCACTCTTTGGTGGCTGGCGATGTCATTGGTCCATATTTCTTTGAGAACGACATTGGCCAGGCCATCACTGTCAACGACGAGTACTATAGATCGATGATTACCAACTTCTTTGACCTAAATTTACCAACGACATGTAATTTCAACAGACTAGTACTACATGCTACACAGGTCATTCCACATTAGATATTCTGTAGGAGCGATTTGAGAACATGCTCATCTCACGTTGAGGTGATGTGATCTGGCCAGCGAGATCGTGTGATTTGATCCCATTGGGCTTTTTCTTGCGGTGTTTTTGCGAATATGTCACAAACCACAGCGATCCTCAAAGCCAACACAACACATGCCATCGGTTTGGTCGATGGACGAAGAAAATTTTGAAACACCCGTATATTGTAGCGAAAAAGAAATCTTCAAATTAAATGCAATCATCCTAAGTTATCAAAGCTTCAAAGGGTTATATTGAATCGATATGTTTGGATGCTGAGACCTATTTGTCTGAGCAATATTCTAAAATCTATCTTACAGATTATACGAACAAACTGGTATTTCTGACCTATAAAAGAAAGCCGGTTACGATAGTGGTTCAGCATGGATAATAATTATTGGTGATGATGATAGCAACTTTTGGCAAGCAAAGCTTGTTAGTTTTTCTTGAAGACTGAACTATACGTTTCAATAACGCTAATCTTCAGACGATTTAGGTGTATCCAAAACCAATGTCAAAGAATCTCCGTGAGAGTTAACGTATACTTGCGTGACTTGAGCTGGAAGACTGACGATTATTCTCTGAGGACGGAAACATTATATATCCTGGAACACTTGAAATATCTGACCAATTCCGCCAACTTTGGCCAGAGGGTGGCCATTTGGTTAATGCCACTAGTTGAGCCATCATTCTAAAAGCGGGGTTAATCCTTGCGTTGGGCTGATAGATGTTTACTGCGCTAGTTTGATCACTATTAGAAATAGCCCATCAATAGGTTGGACCTCTTCAATCCCTAATTTTGTCTTTTGTCGTTTCTTCAGGACCGAAGTTTTTTTAAGGCCAAATACAAGCACTACAGGGATATTCTTAAGGCGCTCTAGAAGCGGTGCCTGTGCGATTCTCGTTGGATTTGAATTGATTATATTAATTTGGAAAAACCTTTCTTCCAAAGAAGGTTTGATCTGAGCTTTATAAAGCATCGAAAGTTGCAGAGCTGTGTACAGTTTTCTGGTTCAGAACAGTGTTCCGAACTTTTGAGAAGCAGCCTTTGCATGTCCAGGGACATGATTATGCCAAGACATATTGGTTTCCATTCAACCCCCAACAAACTTATCGAAGCAGAAAGCGGCATTTATATATCCGGTTCGGAGAAATAACCTTGAGATCCTCATTAAGATATGCAACCTTCTGCTGCCGGTGAAGATTGCATCCACAGTGGATGTCCTGGAATCCAAATTAAATGACGAGATAAATGTGCTGTCGTCAGCAAAGCATTATATTGAATTCTTGGTTTGGTAAAAATGCATGTGAACCCATTGTTCTATTCATTGTTCATAGCTCCCTCCATCACTTCGAATAGCAGTGTGATTGATCTACCTTTTATTGGATTGGGTTTCTTTCTACACGGGAATTGGTTAAGCATCGACAGTTTCCCAATCAGTCGTGTGAAATTTCTTTAGGTCGTGTTCTGATCTCTGAAATTGTGATTATTACGATGTTACTAGCCTTGACGCAATTCATCCTCAAGTAGGAAGAAAAGTCTAAATGAGTTTTCTCTGTATGAACCAAATAATGACACCTATTACATATATACTTGTGTTACAAACTCAATTCATTAATGAAGAGGACTTCTGAACTGAAGATTTGTGACACTTCTTGTTTGTGACACTGTTTGTTTGTTTTATTTTTCAAATTACTACTCCATGCTACTCCATCAGCATATCTTGGAAAGGCAAGATGATTACCAATAAGGTGTGAATAAGTGTTTAAACATCATATTCGTAGGTTATATGGAAAAAAACCGTTTGCAAGTTTTGTAAATCAATCAATCATTTATAGGTTATTATGCATCCGTTCTGAATTATTAAAAAATTTAAGTATATAAATGCCACACACCTTTGCTCACTACTTGAAATAAATAATTGCTCCAAATGAATAAATATGTTTGTTCTATACCTATTATCGTTCATCCACGTAGGTTGAATAGCCAGACATCTCGAATCTATGGTGACGTTGCCCTTCACTGAAGCTATCCAGAAAGGAAAACAATGCGGTCCTGGATCAGCCCTAACCGAACTTTCATCGTATTCCCATCCACCTGGCAGCCATGGATGTCCAAAGTTAACATTGGTTGTGTAAACCCCGCTTGGGTAATCCGAATATTTTATCTTCAGTAAGATACCATGGTCATCCTGAAGTAATAAACTGAAGATAAGGAAGGGGAAACATCTTGCAATTAATAAAATGATCAAAAATCAGTCCAATTATACTGAGAAAATGAATATATAGAAATAACATTCAAACGTCTTCAGACAGTAGGATTTGGCAAACAACCCGAGTCCTGTCCAATATCAAGACGGGTATTGAATTATATCCGATAGAAAGACAGATATCTGACGGATATTAATCAATGTCCGTCGTTGTATTAGCCACGAAGTAAGTTGTTTTCCAACTGAAAGAGGTAAAATTTTCTTGAAATGTTGAAATCGCTTGTGAAATCCAACCAAAAATCTACACCAAACAGTGACTTTTTCGGGATGCATTGGACGCTCTTCAATCTCATGTGGATTGGTATAGTCCCAAAGTCATTGTCTGCGAAAGGCTGAGTTCTTGCGAACGACGCGAAATTGACTGACTCGGATTCTACTGCACACTCTCACAGATAGCGGCGATGTTTTCGGCAGATCTTGCGTTTCGTCAAGATACGTGTTGGTCGATCGTTTACTGAACCAGTGGACTCAAATTTAACCACCACATTGCGATAGAACGATTATAGCGGCCTTCGAGGTTGATCATGAGGTTATGTTGAAAAAACTATGCACTTTTGGGCTTTCAGATCGACTCTTGAAGCTGCCAGCTTCGTATCTCATAGACAGGAAACAGTATGTAGTTTATAAGGGATGGGAATGAGAGGATTTCTTGGGGTCCTAGATTGGACCCCAAGGGTCCAATCTTGGACATCAAGGGTCCAATCTAGGACTCCTCCCCTTTTTATTATTAAAACATGATCTGCCAGAGGTAGTTCAGGACTCGCAATGTGCAATATTCGCAGATGATTTTAAATTATTCAAGGAAATCAAAAGTCAAGAAGATGTGATTTTGCTACAGAATGATGTGATAGAGTTTACGAGTGATACTTGTCAAATCGCCTCACATTTAATGTTGACAAATGCTTTAGTATGTCAATTACCTACTAGAAAAAACTACGGAATGATTTTCAGTACAAGATAAACAATGAATATTTAGCCAAGAAGACAGAATGTAGAGATTTGGAGTTATGCTGGATGAAAAACTTACTTTTTAACAAGTTATGACGAACATTATAAACAGAGCATATAGAATGTGTGCATATAGAACTCATCCAAATATCCACATCACTAACACTTTATAATGCATTTTTCCGTAGTATACGAGGGTTGCCTTTTATATTTTAGGATTAGAGAACAAAAACAAATATTAATCATCGAAAATAACTTTATTGTTTTTCAAAATATTTTCCATAGAAATCTATAAACTTTTGCATGCGTTTTAACCAATTGTCGAAGCACTTTTGCCACTCTCAAAAACATGCATTCTGTGTGCAGCAACCGCTTCTTCAGGAGTCGAAAAACGTTGACCTTTCAGTTTGTTTCATACGGGCGGGAATAAAAATAAAGTCATTCGGTACCAAGTCAGGACTATACGGCGGATGACTCATCAAATCGATGTTTTGGGTGCTAAAAAATACAGTTGTTTCAGCCGATGTTTGAGAGCTCGCATTTTCGTGGTGAAGAGTGATCCTTCTTCGGCGGTTGGTTTTCCTGATTTCTTGGAAGACAATTGGCAACCTAATGGTTGTGTACCACTCAGAATTGACTGTTCTGTGTTGTTCTAGTGGTATGGTTGCGACATGTCCAGTTTTTCCGACCAATTGCTTGGAAGTGCTTCGTGCGCGAACAATTTTTGTTGGATTTGCGTCATCTTGAAATACCCATACAGTCGACTTTCAGGCTCATACGCGTAAATCCACGATTCAGCACGATGTCACAGACGTGTTTCGCGTATTTTTTGAGCATTTCCTTCGACCAATCGAAACGAGCCTTTTTTTGAGCGATTGAAAAATTATGTGGGATTCAATGCGAACAAATTTTTTGACAGTCAAATGTTTATACAATATTGTATGTATGCTTGTCCCACTGATGACTAAGGTTGTCTTAATCTCACGATGGGTCACATGATAATCTTGCAGTATCAGTTCGCGCACAATTGAAGCCACCATACCATCGATAAACGCTGGTCCTTGATTTAGCTTCATCGCCAAAAATTGAAATAAGTTCATCCATGCACTGTTGATGAGTTAATCCACGTCGAAAGTTTTGAAAAATAATCGCGATTCAATTCCATTTTTGGGCCGAAATGAATCTTTTAAGATTCTGCAAACAACACAAATAGCGCGCGTATCTTAAAATCTTCTGAATACATATAAGCTCAAAAATGTTCAACTTTGCGATAGAACCGTCAGTTGCCAGATTGCAACACTAGGGTTGCCAAATCCTGAAACATAAAAGGCAACCTCCGTACTGGAATATGGTGCAATAATATGGTCTACTCATAATTCAGTTCGTAACAATAAAATTGAAAAGGTACAGAAAACATTCTTAAGCTTTCTACATTACAAAACACATGGTGAATATATTTTCAATTGTAGTT